>CM062060.1:11905000-12090000 GCA_030954485.1 Citrullus mucosospermus
ACTTATCATTTAAACAATGTTTCGTCACAGAATTGCTTAGGTGCACTTGACGGAACCCACATAAAGGTAAATGTAAGTGCAGCTGATCGACCACGCTATAGGACTAGAAAGGGGGAGATTGCAACGAACGTTCTTGCTGTATGCAATCAAACGTGTGAGTTCATATTCGTTTTCACTGGATGGGAAGGATCAGCTGCTGACTCGAGGGTTCTGTGAGATGCAGTGTCCAGGCCAACTGGATTGAAAGTCCTAAGGGGTTAGTTTGTAGATATCGGTATACCCTTGCATAAAAAAAAATGTACGACAAGTGATAACTTGGCCCAATTTTGCAGGATACTACTATCTATGCGACGCCGGTTATCCAAACGCTGAGGGATTTTTGGCTCCTTATCGAGGACAAAGATACCATTTGACTGAGTGGCGTGGAGGGAACCCGCCAACAAGCCCTATGGAGCTTTTCAATATGAGACATTCGTCTACCCGGAATGTTATTGAGAGAGCGTTCGGGATATTGAAAGGTCAATGGGCAAAGACCATACATGCATGTTGTCTCCTGCATAATTTAATAATTCGAGAAAAATGGGACCAAATTCCTTACTTGACGAAGGAGAGGGAAGTTAGGGGGGACCAATACCAACAGACAATGAGAATATCGAATTTTGGAGACATCTGATGCATTCACTGCATGGAGGGATAATATTGCAAATCAAATGTGGGCTGAATGGAGTGCAAACTAAAGACGCCCTTGGGAAATTCTATGTATTCCTATTTTTTTTTTTTTTTTTTTGGAGAAGATTGGAATTGAATTTTTTTTTTTTTATGTATAAAGTATTTTGTTGGTGCCCGACATGTACGCTTTGCAATTTTTTGTATAACATATGTGAATATTTCAATGTTATAGTGTGAATGGATTGATTCCCCACATTCTTTTCGCAATGTTATATCCTGCATGTGTTGACAAATTCAATTTTAGATGGAAGCATCCGGGTCATGCACAAGAGCCGCAAAACATATATGGACGGATGAGGAGGATAGAATCCTCGTGGAGTGTTTGGTCCAATGTGTGCAGTCTGGATATTGGCGAGCTGATAACGGGATTTTCCGACTTGGATTCCTATCAAACATATTACGGATGATGCAGCAGAGGATACCAGGGTGTTCCATACAGGTCAGCCCACATCTGGAGTCAAGGGTCAGGACCCTGAAGAGACAGTACAACGCAATTGATGAAATGTTGGGTCCAGGCTGTAGTGGGTTTGGGTGGAATGCAGAGCGCAAATGTATTGATTGTGAGGCAGAGATATTTGACGCATGGGTCAAGGTAATTTAATTACATGTTTTATTTATTTCTTCTTCGTTTAAATTTGTATAGGCCATAACATAACACGAGCCACCTTTAACAGAGTCATCCGAATGCAAAAGAACTGCGCCATAAGTCATTTCCATATTATGATGACTTGGCTATCATATTCGGCAAAGACAGAGCTACAGGGAGTCATGCAACCACCACTGCAGAGGTCGAATTTGAACCTGTTATGGAAGAGGAAAACGAGGACATCCTGAACAACCAGTCCCCAGACTTTGAGAACTTCTATATTCTTGATCCACCTTTTGCTAGCTCGCCCACGTCAGAGGACTTTTCGACTACCCCCAGCGGTAGAGGGTCTGGGAATAGCTTGCCATCAAGGAGTAGGAGGTCCCGAAGTTCATTGATTGGAGAGTACAGCGAGGTGGTTCGTGAGGGATTCCAACTTCTGATGAAGTCTATTGATGGCATTGCACAGTGGCCTGTCATGAACGAGGACCTGGCAAGGCCGTCGTCGTCGAGAACTAGACGCTGAGCTGTAATCCATTACTGGTCTGTCAGTACAGGATGGATTGACTGTTGCACGGTCATTGCTTGCAGATCCAATGCTGTTAAGCCACTTTGTGGACTTCCCACCACAATGGAAGTACGACTATTGCATGCAAGTCCTCGGGCGACAACGGGATCCAGCACCATGACTAAGCTTTTTCTCCCTTCAATTTGCAACCCTAGTTATTTTATGATTAAGGAACCTTATCTTTCCATGATATTGTTTGTAATTTGAATTATATGTACTTTTTTTCGAACTTTAATTTTATATCGTTGTCCTTTTATTATATAATAACATTATTTTACTTTTAATTCTTATATACTATGATAGTTGAAACAGATGTACCAAAAAAAAAACAGTTGAAATAATACTTCAAGAAAAAGTAGTCAACATTATAATATAGGATGATAATTTGAAATAATATTTAAAAAGAAAAAAAAAATCAAAATCAGTCTTATAGTATGGTAGTTTAATTTTGTATAGTATGAACAATAAAATTCAAAATACATGATGGTTAAAAAAGATGTAGAAAAAAAAAACAGTGGAAATAATATTTAAAAAGAAAAAAAAAATCATAATTATAATATAGTATGATAGTTTCATTTTTTATGGTATGAACAGATATAGTTCAAAATATATGATGCTTAAAACAAATCTAGAAAAAAAATTACTGAAAATAATATTAAAAAAATAAAAAACAGTCAAAATAATATTTAAAAGCAAAAAAATCAAAATTATAATATACTATGATAGTTTAATTTTCTATAGTATGAACTGACAAATTTCAACTTATATGATGCTTAAAATAGATGTAGAAAAAAAAAACAGTCATAATAATATTAAAAGAAAAAAACAGCCAAACCCAACCCAACCCAAACCCAAGCCTGCAATCCAAACACTGTAATCAGAAACCCAGCCAATCCAACCCTGCACTCCAAACACCGTAATCAGATTCCAATGTGTTCCAATTCCAGACAACAAAACCCATCGTAATCAGATTCCCAGTAATCCTGATTACAATCCAGCACCCCAAACACCCTCTTACTTTCCTTGCACTTTATTTTCATGCATATTTAAATCTCAAACAACACAACCTCCCCCCACCAATTTGTTGCTTTAACTAAAAGGTTAGTTTTGAGAAACTAATTTTTGTGCTTCCCTGCGGATCGACCCGATCTTGCCACTAGTACTACGTTTTAGTAGTAATAGTTGTAAAAATCGGTATAATTATAAATATTATTTGATTGGGTCTTTTGGAAGCGACACCAAGAAGCGCAAATTTTTAAGGTCAGTTGCTCGACCATATTCTGCCTCATCATCCTGGCTTGGAGTTGATCGACACTTCTTCATCCTTCGTCTTAGAAGCATACACTTCACTATCATCCGGCAATGGTAATAACTCAATAGAATTGCAAGGATTAATAGAAGCAAAATTATCAAGCATAGAGAAATTTTAACAGCATTAAATTCCCAGATAGGGACCCTTCTCCTACATCAATTTTGGTTCTAACAGTTTTAAGGAAAGCTCTACCTAATATAACAGAACTTTATGGGGAGGAAGCATGCTGATTAACATTCAAGACATAAAAATCGGTGGGAAAGGTCAAGCCATCAATATTCACAAATGCATCTTTAACTAACCCAAAAGGTTTAGTAAGACTAGCATCAACAAGCTGGATAACCACTCCACAATAACAGAGATTTAAAAATTTAAGCTCATAAAATAGAGGGGCATACATGATATTCACTAAAGCTCCTAAGTCGATCAGAGCATTAACTAACTTCTTCTGACCTAATTTACAAGATAAGCAGAACATACCTGGATCACCTTGTTTCATTGGAAGGTTACCTGGCAAGACCGTGATCGCCTTCTCCAGTTTAAGCTCATCGTCTCTCTTTACCCACTTAGCTAAGCTCCTTGCAGAAGAGCTAGCTTCCTACCACTCCATTGTTTTCAGAATTATCTTTTTCTTTTTCCTCTTCATTTCTCTCAAGATTGAGAAATCTTCCTAGGAAGGGAGCAACAGGGGTGAAATCGTTCAAATCAGGTTCGAGTTAGGCCTGGAGCATTGGGATTTCTATTTGAAGGCTGTATAGTATTGGGATTTCTATTTCTTCTTCTTCAAGTATAATCTCAAACTCATCAAAACCAAATACTTCATGAAATTCATCATCGGTCATGCAATATATAAATTTAGAATCATCCGAAGTGGAGAGAGCACTTACGTTCCTTACCTGGTGCATGGGCTAGGCTGGAAGCTTACCATTTTGGTTGTCCAATTTGTTCATTGTGGAGTTCAACTGAGTGATCTGGTTGGTCATCCTTTCTCCTTCAGAATATGACATTTTTTTCCTAGACCTTCTTCCTTTCTTGCTGGAAGGTAGTCACATCCTTCTAGAACTTCAGCATAGAGTCGCCCATGGACTTCACCACATCCTCTAATGGTGGGCTAGGATTGCTGGATGTACTCACCTAGTGGTCTCCTTGACCTTCCCAACAAAATTTGGGATGGTCACGCCATCTAGGGTTGTAAGTACTACTGTGTGGGTAATATTTTTGTCCTCCTTGATAACCAGCATAATTAACCTCTTCCACTAGAACTTGGGGTTGTGTTTAAGCTCGAGTCATTTGCTTGACAAGAGAAGTAAGATTAGATAATTGAGAACGAAGTTCATTAACCTCATGAGTGTTAGGAGCAAGGGAGCCATGTGATCGGGGTTCAAACTGTTACGAGTTCTCCGCCATGGTGGGGATGAGAGTCCTTGCTTTTGTAGGCATTTTATCAGCTAGAGCACGTTTAGTTGTAGCATCAATAATGCTTCTGTCATGAGAACCCAGTCCTTCATAGAAGTATTGAATAAGCTTCTTTTCAAAAATTTGGTGTTGGGGGAAGCTCGCGCATAGTTTCTTGAACCATTCCCAATACTTGAATAATGTCTCCACCACAGATTGGGAGATCCCATAAATTTCCTTCCAGATATTGTTCACTCTAGAGGCAGGAAAGAACTTCTCTAACAATTTTTTCTTTAGCTTGTTGCAAGTTTTTATTGATCTCAGCGACCTATAATATATCCAATCTTTAGCTCCATCCTTTAATGAAATCGAAAAATGCTCTTAAATTCAGCTGCTCTTCTATTACGCCATGGGGCCTCATCCCATCACAAACAACATGAAAGACCTTTAAGTGTTTGTGTGGGTCCTCCCCAACACTTCCCTTAAATGTGGGCATCAAATGGATTAGGCCTGACTTCAGCTCAAACAAAACAGTGGCCACCGTATAGACAATACACGGTGGTTGTTGTGTCATGTCGAGCTCAGCCAACTGCCTCAAAGTGCACTCAAGTATTTGTCCCATCTCAACTTCTAGTCCTAAGTCCTCTTGTTCCACTTGGTTCTCTTATTTTCATGTCTAGTTTTCTATTTGAGTTTGGTAAATCAGTACTTCCTCTTCTAATCTTTCTCTTCTCCTTTGCTGTCGAATTCGTCGTTCCTCCCTATTAATATTTGCAAAATATTGAAGTCCAGAACTTCCCAAGGAACGGGTCATAAACCACAAGAAAATGCACACACACTAACCTAAATCCAAAAATTGGCTAAAATTGTTGTACGATTCACTGACAAAAGCGCCAATTTGACAGCAGCTTTCTTGGTATCGTTTAAATCCCAACAGACCAGTAATCAAATAAATTTATAAAAATCCAAACTTCACTAACTATACTACAAAGGTGCAATATAGGTGGCATGACCGAGTCGTCTTCTCAGGGAACCTACGACGACTTTAGCTTTTTCTTGGATTAAGAGGTCATAGGAGGGGAGTTGTGTTTGTGTTGCAAGGAATGTAATGTTGGGATTTGTGCCCTAAAGCCTCGTAATTGATTACTTAACTAATTCAATTATTAATTATGCACTATTAATTTATCCATTAACGGAAAAATTCAAGGTTATTGCATGAAGTCTTGAACATGTATGTAGTTGACATAAGGGTGGATCATGTTCAAGAAATTACCTAAAGGTCTATAGTATATGGATAGGGTTGGGTGTCTTATCCTGGTGACAACCCACTTTGTAATAGTTACAAATGGTTTGATCCAAATTGTTCATGTAGAGACATGTGAGTGGGGGTATCCTATACAAAGAGTTTGTAAAAGACCGAACCGCGAAATATTTAATCTCTCTTTGTAAATCCATTAATTGATGAGATTAATATTTTATAGGATGATCATGTACGACTCGATCTTAATCTTGGGTGACCTATGAACTCCTGTCTGTGAGGTCAATCCTTTGATTTGCATGGGTGAAAGTGGCCCGAGTTGCCGACTCAATAAGCCTACCATTTTGGGAATTTGACTAAATGGGGATCTGGAAACATAACTTGACAATATGAAATTCACTCCTTCCCGGATAGGGTATGTAGATGAGTAGTTCCCTTAAGTGCTGATTTCAAGTCTTGAACAAAGGGCCCCACCCTCTCACTAGCCGAAGAGGGACTTAGTTTATGATTGGACCATAAACAAATTGTTCTTTAAAGAAATCAGTGGTACTTAAGGAAAAGTGGTAATTACATGGGTAAAACGGACATTTGACCCATCTGTAATTATGTACAACTTGTGAATGATCGACTTGCTTAAATTGATTATATCCATGGACACAACTTGTCCTATAGCGCATAAGAATTCATGAAGATTAATTTAATTAAAGAATTAATTTATCTTAGATCATTAGAGCTTATAATTTGTAGGTGAATCATGCGGTAGTTTGTGTTGAATTCTATTGATAAATCTTCCTATGCGTTCTACTCTTGTAAATTGATGAAGATAATTATTTTATAGCTTTTTGAGCCTAAAACGCATGATTCGACGCAGGAACGCGAGCAACCTGTAGATGCTTTGGCAACTTCTTAACGCAGGATTATGCGTTGGCAACTTGTGGACGCATTGACATCTGCTCAACGCAGGATGATGCGTTAGAACATATGGATGCATTGACATGAGTGAACGCATGAACCCAAATTCTCCATGGACGCATAACGACCAGAAAAGCAAGGCAGCAGAAAATCAGATCAGAATCTTGAGAGATTGTTGGAAGATTGACATGCATGATCTGTGGCTAAAGTGGTGGATCTAAATTGAACCGAGAATTACGCAATTAGGCGAGATAGACGCCCGACATCAATTGCGCCTCCAATCACGCAGATTTTCCACTGATTACAAACGCAACCTCTATAAAAGGGCAAACCTACAAGCTGAAAAAGTGTTGTTGATTCTCGGAAGAATTCCTAAGTGACAGTAGAGTTCTCTCCAGAAGACAACCGGAGACGAATAGCTCGAAAGAGAAGAGTCTTCCCTCCGCCTGACCACTTCACAGCAGATCTCACGCTTCCATTCTGGCGACTCAAGACATTGAAACGCCTTCCTACTTTCTATCTCTTTTTCTAGCTTTGATTTTAGATTTGTGTCAAGACATTGAGCTGTCTAAAATTGTATTTTGTTCATTAATCTACAATTCTTCCATGTCTATCCATTTCTCTACACTTTCCGCTTTTTACTTTGAATCCATGAGTAGTTAATCTTTCAAGCGTCACGGGTTGCGTTAGCATCTAAATAAGAACTATATTGTAACTATTGCATCTTGTCAATTGTAATCTTAATCCGATGCTTTTGTCCATCTAGCTAATCGATATAAGTAGTAATAATCAGAATGCTCAAGAGAGTAAGTGATTGTGGAACTCAATCGACTAGGCTAAGAAGTAATAACCTTGGTACTTAATACTCTCCTATGTGGTATAGACATATAACGCATAGCGGTTGACAACCGGGAGAAGAGTCGCAAGTATGAATAGACTATCACCATGCATTTCTGATTTTAGATGTTAACCAACCCCAGCCCTGCGTCTTACCCATTCACATAATTCATTAGCTGACTTTGCTGTGTCGCATACCTTACCATCTACCACCTCTTAATCTAGTGTACATGTTATCGCTTTCTTTAGTTAAACGCATCCCTCATTAAATATTTTTGGTTACCACTGCAACTAAAATAATCCAACAAATTACAGAATCAGCATAGTCCATGTGTTCGACCTTAGGCTCACCGAGAAAACATATTTCTTTGCTTATACTTGGGTAAAGGATAGAAAAACTTGACAGATTAGAAACGCATAATATTAAGCATGTTGAACGCATAGTATATTGAACGCATAGTAAGCTTAATAGTAGATAAATGCAACAATAAGTTTTGGCACTTTAGCATGTCAGACGCAACACCAAGTTTTTGAACTATAGATCTATTGTACAATAGTAGGTCCATAAGGTCCCCTTGCTAGCCCATCACGGACCAACAAGGATCAACCATGTTGAAAGAAAAATTTGAAATGTTCAAATTTATGAGGAAAAATATTAATTGTATTGAATACAATTAATTACATGCTTTATTATAAATTTTATTTAAATAAGATTCAAATTATAACTTTATAATATGGAGAATTAAGTTATTTGAATATGATTCAAATAATTAATTATTTATTTGGATGAAATCCATATAAATAAATAGAGAGAGAATTAATTAATTAATTTGAATTGGATTCAAATAATTAATTATTTATTTTGGATGGGATCCAAATTAAAGGTTCTGTAGAAAATAAATATTTAAATAAGATTTAAATATTTAAATCATTTAATATGAGATATTATTTGGATAGATATTTATTAATATTGGATATTATTATATATTTAATTTAAAAAATCTACAAAGGAGTTATGCTAATAGAATTAGGAGTAACCCTAGAGTTCTATAAATAGGGCCTCTAACCCTAGAGTTCTATAAATAGGTCCCTTCGGAGCTTTCATAAAACACACACTATCTACTTGGGGTGTGCATGGTTCTGTTTGGTCTGGTTTTGGGCCGAACCATGAAGAAGAACTGTTGAAAACTAGTTCACATCAGTTTCAGTTCTTGAACCAAACCAACCTGATTCGATTTAAGTCGGTTTTGTTCGGTTTTTAACTGATTGTGTAGTTAAAGTGAGAGCGAGAGTGAGAGGAAGAGCGCAAGCGATAATGAGAGTGAGAGCGAGACAAAAAGCAAACAGCGACAGTGAGAGCATTTTGCTCTCGCTTTCGCTCTCTTTCTCGCTTCACTCTCGCTCTCCCACTTGTGTCTTATGTCCCAGCTTGTTTTTACTATAGTTCGGTTCGATTTTCTGCAATTATTTAGGGTAATGAACCGATGACTGAACTGAACCATTCGGTTTTGCTATTCCGTGAATCGTTGGTTCTCTTTTCTTCAAAAAAATCGGACCGAACCATTAGGTTCAATTCGGTTCGTTGATTTTTTTTTCGGCTTTTGCACAACCTTACTTTCTACAACGATTACTTTAAAACCCCCCTCTAGAAATTCTCCCAAAAGTTCTAAGAAAATTTCTTTCCCATTCCCACAAACTGAATCCTTGTCATAATCATAGCAACAAAGATATCTTGGAAAAGAAAATTACCAGGTGAAGACTATCGAAGAAGACTATCTGTTCGAGGAGAAATTTGGCTGAAATTATAGATCGACAAAGTTACGACAAAGGTATGTTGCTTATCATTTTCTTAATTATTTGTATTTTTAATTCTTTCAAGAAATCAAAGAACGCAATCACACACTTCCCTTGAGATTCATCCGTTTAATTGGTATCAGAGCCAATCTTTGATTCTTGATTTGAATTAAAAATCATGTATAGTGGATGTTTTAATTGTTCATGTATGAGATATGCGAAACTTTGTAAAATTGAATGTTTAGGCATATTTGGGCATTAAATTTTTGATTAGATCAATTGTAAAGCCTTAAGGGTTAGGGTTTTCTTGTAATCTTTTGATTAAATTTGATGTAAAAGTGATGTAAATTTTGAAAAAAAGAAAAAAAAAACGTTGGTTTTCCTGAAATAAAGAAATCTGGAAAATTTGGAAAATTTACAGTCTGAAAATTCTGATATACGTCATCTATTGTGTATGCATTAAAGTGATGCGCATTTTCCGTCTTAACTGCAAGTGTGTGGGTCAAGTTATAATATAAGACGGTGAAGTCCGAATATCGTTCCACTAAGGATTCAATTGTGAAGGTTTAAGTTACTTAGATATTCTAGAATTGAATCAATTTTATTTGAGGATTGGAATTGAAGTTGTGATTTTGGAAATAAAACTAAAAAGGAAAGCAAATAAATAAGAAACACAAGAGTCAAAGAGAGTTCTAGGGTAATGAATCCTTGTTTACTTCATCATGCAACATTCTAGGATTCATGGATTTCCTTGCAATGCTCATGCTTAAGTTTAGAAACATAAATCCAAGTTATTTTCTCTAAAAAACAACTTTTTCTCATACAACTCAATTGATTCCTAATTTTTTGAAACCAATACAAATTACATGGCATTAAGAGTAGTCTTTGGCAACTTTCTTTGTTAACCTAACTATTTTCATGAGAGATTAACAACAATTCTTTGTTATAGATCTAGTTAGACATACATTCTCTCAACCATATATCTAACCTAACATTCGAAAATGACCAATCAATAAGAATTAAGCACACTAACAATGAAAAACATAATTGTTGTATAGACAGATCTCAAGTCCCCGGCAACGGCACCAAAAACTTGTTGTACATGAGATTGTGGAATGGAAATGTACTAATGCAAGGTGCAGGTTAAGCTACTATGATGCATTTCACACACCATGCGTTGAGCATGCTATGCGTCTTACTTATGCTTAAATGTTACGCGTTGGTGATCTGTCAAGTTTTCCTCTCCTTTACCCAAGTATAAGTAAAGGAGTAGGTTTTCTCGGTGAGTCCGAGGTTGAACACAGGGATTATGTTGATTCTATATTTAAGTGAATTATATGCGTTGCAGTGGTAACCAAGAAATAATTGGGAGGTTTGTTTGTTTCTAATCTAAAGAAAGCGATAACATGTACACTAAGCTAAGTTGTGGAGGATGGAAAGGCATGCAACACACCAAAGTCAGCTAATGATTTAAATGAATGGATAAAAACAGGCTCCAGGTTGGTTAACATCTAACATCGGAAACGCATGGTGATAGTCATACTTGCGACTCTTCTCCCGGTTGTCAGTCGCTATGCATTATATGTCTATAACGCATAGGAGAGTGTTAAGAACCAAGGTTATTCCTATAAACAGGTAACACTTCTTGGCCCTTGTCAATTGAGTTCAACAATCACTTACCCTTTCGAGCAGTTTGATTATTAGTACTTATATCGATTAGCTAGATGAACATAAGCATCGAATTAAGTTTGCAATTGACAAGATGCAATAGTTACACTATGGTTCTTAGTTAGATGCTAACGCAACCCTAGACCCTTGATAGATTAGTTACTCATGGATTCAAAGTAAAAAGTGGAAAGTACAGAGAAATGAGTAGACATGGAAGAAATATATATTGATGAATGGAATAAAACTTTAGATAAGCTCAATGTCTTGACACAAATCTAAAATTAAGATAGCAAAATAAGATGGAAAGCAGGGAAAGGCGTCAATGTGTTGAGTCGCTTGGATGGAAGTGTGAAGTTCTGCTGTGAAGTAGTCAGGTGGAGGGAAGACTCTTCTCTCTCGAGCTATTCGTCTCCGGTTGAGGTCTGGAGAGAACTCTGCTGTCACTTAGGAATTCTTCCGAGAATCAACAACCCTTTTTCATCTTGCAAGATTGCCCTTTTATAGATGTTGCATTCGCAATCAATGGCAAATCTGCTTGATTGGCGGCGAGATTGATATCATGCATCCATCTCGCCTGATTGCGTAATTCTCGGGTCAATTAAGATCCACCACTTTAGCCACAGATTATGTATGTCAATCTTCCGACAATCTCTCAAGATTCTGATTTGATTGTCCATTGCCTTGTTTTGATGGTTGTTTATGCGTCCATGGATAATTTGGCCGATGTCATCGCATCATGAGTTGCTAACGCATAGTCTTGCGTTGAGTAGTTGTTAACGCATCTACAGGTTCGCGTTCCGTTCAGATCATGAAGAAAAGATGGCTAATGCATAGTCCTGCATTAAGAAGTCGTCAACGCATCGTTTGCATTCCTACGTTAAAACATGCGTTTTAGGCTCAAAGAGTGGTAAAATCATTATCTTCATAAAAATATGAATACAAGAGTATAACGCAAAGGAAGATTTATTAATAGAATTTAGCATAAACTACCGCATGCTTCTCTATTTAATCTCTATTTTCCTAAGAAAAAGGCTATAATAACTTGTATTTCTACAAGTTATCAATAATCATTACAACAAATCCATGAATAATCTACACTATCAACATAACTTCATAATCAATTCATCAAAACCCTAAAACTAAAGATTTTAGCCACTCATAGCTTTAAGTGACATGTTCAAAAACTAATTAAGCATAGAAAAAGTGTAAAGAAAGGAAAACTCTACTAGGAAGAAGCCCTTGATTGAGAAGGAACCTCTAAGATGTCCTTTGGTCTTCACGTCGGGAACTCGAACGATATCCAAACTCTCTTTCAAACTCTTCTCTCTCTTTCTTGCAGCCAACTCACTCTTGAGACTCTTTTTGGTGTGTTTTTCTCTGTTTTCTTGATGTCTAGGGTTGCTGGAAACCCTCCAATTTATAGAGTTGGCCGCCTAAAATTCTTTCCAAAAAATGCACATTCTTCAAATATGGAAAGTTGGCGTCGTGGCGTTGGTCAATGGCACCGCGACGCTAAGCGATATGGAAAGGCAGCGCCGCCGCGCTACTTGATGGTGTTGCGGTGCTGAGACAACTGCTGCTCTCGGGAAAACGCGTCGCGGCAATGCCATACTGGCATCGCAGCGCTGCACTATTTTTGGCAGATTTGGATTTTTCTTCTCTTTTTCACTGGATTCTGGCTCGTTTTGATCTTTTGGCTTTTAATTCTTCTTTTCTTTATTTTTTCTTGAAAACCACTAGCAACACATGTGAAATCTAATATAAACTCCCTTAATTTGAGAAAATAGAAAGCACTTTTCACAAAGCATCTATAAGATTTTGTTGAAGTATGTGTGGCTGAAATTTCAAAAGATTAAATTTAGGTGTTTCAAACCCTAAATTTTGATGACCAAAGAAGAAATTGAAGACTAAGATATGTCTTGGAAATTCAAATGATTGTATTTTTTTTTAATTTTATCTTTAAATTCTAGGATATGCCAAATGTGTCGGTCAATTTTACTTTATTTAATTTAATTATGCATGTGATATATGTTTTAAATTAAATTGAATGTTGCATAAAGTATGCCATTTAGATTAAAATCCCACCATAGGTTAAGGCATTTTATTTTAAATAAAATTGTTATATTAAATCTTTTTAGGGTAATTCCTAATTTGAAATTGTATGAAGTAGAGATTCGCTTTTATTTAAATATAAGTGTTATATTTAAATTGTTGTAGAGATGCATGTAGAGATTCTATTTTATTTAAATATAAATGTTATATTTAAATTGTTAGGATAATTCCTATTTATATGCATGTAAAGATTCTCTTTAATTTTAAATATAAGTTTTATATTTAAATTGTTGTATAGATTCATGTAGAGATTCTTATTTAATTAAAATATAATTGTTATATTAGATAATTAAATGAACAATTAAGTAATATTGCATGCTTAGATAAAGATAAAATTTAGTTTAATTTTAAATTGTTTAAAATTTTAGTTTATCTTTATATTTTTCTGATGAGATTAGAAATATTGCATGATTGCCTAATAGGATTAGGATTTTGCTTAAATAAATATACAATTAATTAATTTTAGTTTATCCTTTTATTTTTCTAGTGAGATTAGAAATATTGCATGCTTGCCTAATGAGATTAGGATCTTACTTGAATAAATATAAAATGAATTCAATTTTTTATATAGTTTAAATTTTTTATTTATCTTTATTAAAATTCTAATTTGATTAAAATAAAGTAAATTGCATGCTTATCTAATGAGATTAGATTAAAATAGATCTTTTAATTTAATTTTAAATGGTTTAAAATTGGCAAATTAAAAGATTTAATAATAAAAGGTTGCCTATAAGGGAACTCTGTCTAAGGAAGATTCTATTTAAGGCTGGGTATTTAAGCGGATGATAATGGAACACCCCTACCTGGGAACTAACCTAGGATTTGAATTAGTTAAACTTTTATTATAATATAATGTGATTAGTTTATTAAAGAGTTCAATAAACTTGGATATTTCACATTGTTGAAAACTATCCAAACATAAGAGTTATGTTTGGGCAAACAAATCGAAACTTGGATAAATGATTTAACCTAAGTTTGTCTAAGTAATGAAACCTCTATATTAAAATACATAGTGGGGGAATAGATGTATATGATATGTCGTCTCTCTTACGTTCTCTGGTAAGATTCACACCGTAAGACTCATGCTTGGCCTCGTGGCGGCTTTGCTTCAACTCTAGTTCCATCCCCTTCGGAAGGTATTTGCATGAGTCAAGATCAAGGTGAATTAGAGAAATTATTTATAGTAAGTTGGAGAAGGACATGTGTCAGCATATCCTGCAGTCTTCTCCATTGGTTTACACCGTGAGACTCATGCTTGGCATCATGGCGGCTTTGCTTTGGCATTGCTTTCGTCCCCCTCTGGAAGGTGTTTGCATGGGTCTATATCAAAGTAAACTCCAGCAATGGATAGGATTGTATTTTTCTGTTTCCTATATTGTGCAAGCCCCACACTTAGATTTGGAAGTTGGTAAGCTTAAGGTGGTAATGTATTATGTGTTGGTAAAGAGAAAGGTGAGCTGAGAACAAGAGTGTGAGAGCTAGCATGTGTTGGAAGCTATACCATGCGTTCAAGAGCAATGCTATGCGTTTATGGGCAATACCATGCGTTCAAGAGCAATGCTATGCGTTTATGGGCAATACCATGCGTTCATGAGCAGAGGTTATGCGTTCATAAGCTATATTATGCGTTGGTGGGCTAAGGCTATGCGTTGGTGAGGTTGAGAAGAGATGCTTATGTGTTGGTCAACTCGTTTATAAAGGGAAAAATGAGTAGCGGTTAAGTCGGCGGCCTATATAAATGAGTAAGCAGAGAGTTTAATCATTCTAAACACGACCAAAAGCTCAAATGAGTTCTATTTTATGGCTGAGAGACAAGGAGAGGTAGGTGTCTAGGGTAAAGTTGTGGAGAGTTCAGGTCGTTTTCATGGTGAAACCAAAGCTGGAATAGAGAGCTTGACTGCTGTCACGTAATCCGGGCATGGTCTGGTGTTTGGAGAAAAGCGAGCTGAGGAGATCGAGTTTCGAGTTGAAATTTGAGGTTTGTAAGTTAATTCAATTTCTAACAACTCTTATGAAGGATGGTTGAGATAATAATGAGGAGAAACATGTAAACTTTTAGGCGGAAGTGACTGATATAGAATTGATGTGCAATCTAGAGTAGTACAGAAAAATTTTGGAATATCCGACGAAAGAGGAGAACTTAAGCCACGAAAATTTAAGGTAAGCTAGAAAACATATTTCTCTACAAATTTGTAGAAGGAAAGAATTTTTAAATTTGGCTGGAAATATGACTTTTAACAGATAGAAGTGAGAACAAAAAAGAAAGGAGGAAACTCTGCTGTCGAGTGTCGCTAGGAAGCGGGTGTCGCTGAGTAATTGAAGTGTAAGTAGCAAGACGAGTGTTGCTGGGACGCAGGGAGGCTTTCCGTCTCACAAATTTCGCTAGTCTCGCTCATCCTAGTGTCGCTATTGCCATGTTCTGTTGAGTGTTTTCGCTAGTAATCTCGCTAGAAATGTGGAATCTCGCTAGTAATCTCGCTAATGACACAGAATCTTGCTTATTATGATTATTTTGGAAAAAAGGAGAGTCTCGGCGATGAAACATGATTAGAGTTTAATTACACAAACTTAATGATCATGGAAAGGAAGTTTAAGGAAAGCTCAACGTGAGAAATCCGCTCAGGGCCCAAGACAAGTAGTGAGTGGCTTTCTATTTTATACTCTTAGCATGTTTTATTAGTAATGTGTGAGTGGAAACTATCATATGGTTTATTCATTGAATATCTTGTGTTGTGCTGTGAAGTTTAAAGAATGTTATACGTATTATCTAAATGCAACCCATGGCCGAGGGACCATGTGTGAAGGCACTTGAATAGTTGGTTGAAATGGATTCCAATGCCGAGGGACCTTGTGAGAAGGCATATGGAAATCCAATACATGATAGCTCAGTGCTGAGGGGCCACGAGTGAAGGCACTTGAGCAGTGGATTGATATGGAACCCAGTGCTGAGGGACCACATGAGAAGGCATATGGGAACTCCGATATAGTGAAACTCAGTGCCGAGGGACAATATGAGAAGGCACTTGAGGGTTTGAAATGCCGAGGGACGATATGTGAAGGCGTTTATGCCGAGGGACTCGTGTGAAGGCATTTGAATATGTGAATAATGAGTATTGATACACGAGGTTGAGTGCGTTAAGCTTCTGCCACAGCTAGAAAAGGATAATTGTATCACTTATGTTCTTATGGTATTGTTGACTTAGGAATTATTATATATATATACATGTGGTAGTTTTATGATGATCCATGTTAACTCAAGGAAGTTTATTAGTAATTAAGATGTGAAGGCACTTGAGTATCCTGGGGATCCAGTACTGAGCGACTGGGAGAAGGTACTTGGATAGCCCGTGAAAAAATTATGATTGACTGATGCTGAAGTGTTGAGAGTACTCCACTCAGCTGAGAAATATCGACGTTGGGTGCGGTGAGCTTCGCTCAGCCTCAACTAGGGAAGGAGATTTAAGGAAACGGTTTTTGAATAATGTTTCCATAGATAATCAGATGTGGTTAAACTATAATCTGACATATACTAGTGATAGACATGGTTGGGTTTTTATATTTTTATACACTGTTGATAAAAACTTTAATTAGTCACTCACTGGGCGTTTAAGCTCACGTTTTCCTTGTTTTTCTATTTTCCAGGTAGCGAGCGAGTTCGGGATGCTTAGCCTACGCAAGATCTCGTTTGGGTCCACCAACAGTGTTTAATATTCTGAAAATTGTAAATAATTGAACTGGAGCATGTGTTGTACATATAGAGAGGATTAAGGAAGTTGTTGTGCATTTATGCTATTATATGACTGAATGTAAAGGATGTGCATATGACAAGTTAACTCTGGTGTATGTGTGAATTAGTTTATGGTTTATAACTGTTTATTAGGTAAAGACAAGAGTTATGGTTGACAGTGGATGTCGTAAGAGGGTCGGTGTCCGCTGTCATCACACTTCTTCCTGGGTTAGGAGGGTGCTTGGGAGGGGGTGTGACATTTTGACCTTCCCTTCGACAGGCTTGTTAGGGTGGGTAGAACTACAAGATCTAAAATGATAGGTTACACTTACAAAAGCACATTAAAGTTGTTAATGGTATTGTAACCAAATAATGGTAACTACAAATTATAGGAATAAGAGTTATTTTGGTGTAATGTTTGGTTGAGAATGTCTCAATCCAGTGAAGGAGCATGTGAGCTACCCTTCAGCACCACTTGTTCTAAATTATTGGAATAATTGCATTAGACATGATTTATAGGGTTCATAAAATTTAATTCTAAATTTGAATGGATATTTGATTGCATGCTGCGTTAACTAATATATTTTATATATTTCAATGTTGTGTCATTTTCCCTCATGATTTTAATTTTGAATTATCGATATAAGTCAAAATTTGAGAAAAATATTACTTGAAAAAGTACAATTGACACTATTTTAATGGTGATGTAATTTTCAGAATTTGTCTTTAATTGAGAAATGTTCTCAAAGTCATGTTGCCACTTCATGAATCGTTCATGAACCATGTGATTGGTGAATCACAATTGGAGAGATAACTTATATTTATCTTCTAATTGACATACTTGATGTCAAACGTGGAAGATAAATCACAAGGCAACAACATATGAGATGTTGCAGTTAATATAAGCTCAATTTAGATAATTATCTAAATAATCTCATGATTAAGTATTATGTTAAAAAAAAATTATGTGATTAGAGCTTTAAGGAAATTATTTCCAAATTAGCTTAGGGAGTCACACAATGAGGAATTTTGGAAATACCTCAACGGGAAGAAAATTAAGAATGAAAGTTAATTTGATTTATTGGATTCTTGGTGGAGATTGTTGGGAATGACACACATGTCATTAGGCCCAAGACCCAAAAGCTACATGACATCTCCTTGGTTCTACATAGGAAAGTTGAGGAGTGATGATAGGGAATATATACATAAACACTCCTAGGGACTTGTAAAAGTGGAGATAGTGGGAGTAAAGGGTCTTTCCCTAAACACACGCTGTCGCCCAGTTGGATAGATGGGCGGGCTTGGGCAATTGTGCGTGTGCAAAAGAAAGAAATAATTTTATTTCTTTTTATTTAATTTTTTTTTAAACTGTTAGAGCTTAGAATATACAATGCTTGTCGATTTTATCCTTAGCCAATGTATTCAAGAAGACTCGATATACATGCCTTAATATGTTGATTAATTTCTTAAACAACCTAGATGCTCAACTAATTGACAGTAGTGTCCATACTAATTAAACAATTGCATTAAGAAAGGTAGTCAAGTTAAGTTGATAGAATAGCGGGATAGCCTACGTTACTATCGTTTGGTTCTTGAAAATGATTAAACATGCAAAATGTTGTGAAGGAATTTTTTAAAACAACCTACAATCAACCCATAGCATGTTTTAATCTCATTGCCCTTAAAATTGATGAAATACAAAGAGAAAAACGATAGCATTTAATGAATCAATGAAGAGATGACAAATAACTCATAAATTCAAAGCACATACATTAATCTCTCATTCAAGAAGAGTAAATAATTAGCAATATATGCATTAATGCACTATATACACAGTCTCACAACCATCCAAAATGGGTTAATATCCTACCCTAAGCTAGAAACTACTTACCTTAGCCACTCATAATGTGCTAAGATAAAGTCCAAGCATGAAATAAATGCAAAATACAATAAGTGAAAGGATGGGAAGAAGAAAATATAGAGAAAGTGGGTGTGGAGGCTCCAAAATCGAGCATGGAATGACCTAAATTTGGCAAATATATGTATATAAATCTAGCCAGAGCACCTAGGCGCTTAGGGAGAGAACCTAGGCACTCAGTCGAGAATTTGAAGCGCCTAGGGCTCTCACGCGCGAGGCTATCTCTTCCTGTCAATCTCTGGAGTGCCTAGCGCAGACGAGGCAGCGCATGGGCGCTGCACAGCTTGCCAATTTCTCTCATTTTTCCTTCTCTTTCTTCATGGCTTGCTCTAGAGCTCCGTTTTGGTTCATTTTCATTCTATTTCGACTTTGGGGGTCAATTCTACCTCTTGTGCTCAAAACCGACAAAATCATAGGAAATTAACCCATAAAATTCTAGAACGAGCCTGTATTAAGCCAGGAAAAGTAGCACCTTTTTTGTGCTAACAACCACAATAAACATCGAGGGTTTATGTTTGTACAACTACATTTACAATACTAAAGACTAGAAAATATTTGTCTAAATTGACAATGTTTGAAACAAATGTCAATATAATATGAAGATTTGCAAACCTGATTGAAGGTTTCGGAAAAACAAACCTTATATTACCCAGGAGAAAAAAAAACCTCAATCAATCATTCTTTATACTCTATAAATCAAAAAGAAATATACTAAGCTTTAAAGATATAAGTTATAATGGTTATCATGTTGAAATTAATAACAAAAATAATATAAAGTATCTTTGTATTACATGTCCTGCTTCAAATTAAAAATGTATAGTAGAAACACTTGCTACTTTTTCCTCTAGATTATATTATATTCATATATGAGTAATTGAAACATATGTAACGATAAACTTGAAGTTCATGTATCTAGATATATTCACTATTTGACATGGTCGATTGGGTCATCCTGAGTCAATAATGGTGAGAATGATTATTGAAAATTCTCGTGGACATCCATTAAATAACTAGAAGATTCTCCGATCTAATGAATTATCATGTGTTGCTTGCTCTTAAGGAAAATTAAGTATTAGACCGTTACTAGCTAAAGTGGGAATTGAGCCACCTACATTTTTAGAACGAATTAATGGTGACAAATGTGGACCTATTAATCCACCAATTGGACCATTTAGATATTTTATGGTTTGAATTGATGCACCTAGTAGATCATTACATGTATGTTTATTATCAAGTCAAAACCTTGTATTTGCAAGATATCTTGCTCAAACAAAACCAAATTAAGAGCACAGTTTCCTAATTATACAATAAAAAACATTCAACTTGATAACATTGGTGAGTTTACATACCAAGCATTTAATAGCTATTGTATGTCAATTGGGATAAGTATTGAGCATTCTGTAGCTCATGTTCATATACAAAACAGTTTAGCAAAATCATTTATCAAATGTTTACAATTAATTGTCAAACCATTACTTATAAGAATAAAAGTTCCAATATATGGATGGGGTCATGATATTTTGTATGCAGCATCACTTATATGCATAAAACCGACATCTTATCATAAGAACTTCCCAATACAATTCACCTATATTTAGGAACCAAATATTCATTTGTGAATTTTTGGGTCTGTAGTATATGTGCCAATTGCCCCCACTGCAACATACTAAAATGGGACTAGTCAAGCGAAATTTATTGTATAATTTCGGACGAAATAGTATAACCGTTTCTACTTGAATTTGTAGTAGTGGTAGCACGAGTCTAACACAGGAAACTGTCAAATTTCTTGTTTAAATGGCTTATAGCCCCGAGGTAACCAAAGGGATGTTTGAGATTGATTTGATGCAAGAAAATTCAATTGCATAAAATTAAAAGAAATATTTGTAAGGTGATGTAATCTATGAAAAAGGCCAAGCTTGGATTATTGTGGAGTTTCCCTATTCAATATACTCGCTCATCGAATTATCATCACCTGAATTGAAGTATATGTTATACTTAATCAAATTAATTAAAAAAGTTAATTAATCATCCTAATTAACTAATAAGTTCAAATTTGAATTGATGAGAAGCATGCAAATTCAAGTTGTCCTAATTGCATTAAGATCTAGGGCAAAGTTAAGTTGAATATTTAATTTTCAAGCGCCTAATCAAATACTCATTTGACTCAATCCTAGGTTGATTAGAACAATGCTTATTGTTATCAACTCACAAGTTAACCTAACTTATGACTTCTTGCAGATTAACATACAATTACATGACATGTATTACATGTTCATCAAAAAGCAAAAATCATACAACCCAAGCATCTGACAATATGATAATCTTCTATTAAATTAGAATTGAGTCTAAGAAATACAAATAAATTCAAGTTCAAATGCTCACAAATACATGAATAGGTGGAAAATTCCTAAAACTCAAGCTAGATTAAGCTACCTTAGCCCATAATCGATATGACGATTAAGGGGGTAGAGTTTTAACGAAACTTTCTCTCGCACTAGGTTTGGAGCATCATGGCACTATGTGCTTTGCACGAAATCAAGGCATTCTGCCTTACAACACCGAGCATGGCACCGTAAGACACTGTGGAACTGTGCAAGCAAGGGTAAAATAGATATTTTATAGCTCTTCCTTCCTGGTTGATGCAATTAAGCTCTATTTTGGCATGTTTTAGCTCCATTTCATTACTAATGCTCGACTCTAGGAACAACCCCAAATTCTTGATCGTCCTCGAGCAAGGTAGAATAAACCACAATCACACAAGGATATGTTCACTCAAATTACGTGGTTCGTTACTGAAGTCTCAAAAGTCTCCTGGGATTTATCTTGCACTCAATATGAAATCAATTCATAATCAATCAATGAAGCACAATTTAAAATTAATTCTAGACCTATTTGTGCATGAGTGAGTTCAAAGCCTTTCTAATTAAGTCCTAACAACCCTGAATAGTCTTAAATGGCTCTCAATTTGTTTTCCCCCTACACTGACTCAAGTACTAACTATCAAAGGCCAAATAAATAAATAAATAAATAAATAATCAAGATGATAATATGTCAACTGAAGCGCCTGAAAAAAAAAATCTAGAGATCCCTAAATTTGTATTCCTTTTACCTAGGGGGACTAGCTTTCACACATCACTGCATGGAACTATACTTACTCTTTTCTTGTGAGTGTCCTAACTAATCATAGCAAAGGTAGCTTTTTCTACTCCTAGTCATGCATAAACATCACAAATTCATTTTTTTTTTTTTTTAATGATATGTTCTTTTTAGTGTAAAATTATATCAGTTGATTTTTTTTAAGCAAGTATACAAATTATTATTTTCTCTTCCTCAGTATTACATTACAACCTATCATGCAAAGACACTTTCTAATCAATGGGGTCTTTCACAACGACAGCCAAAATACAAGCTAAGTAATACAATTCTAATCATGGTAGACTTAATATAGGTAGAAAAAGAACTTAAACATGCATTAGCGAGAAAAAACTTTAAAGGACTAAAAATCATGATTATTGATTTCAAATATCATATCCAGCAATAAAAATCACAAGGGAGTGCATCATTAACTAGTCATAATAATGAACCACACAATGTCACACCTCAACCCAGATACACTCTATACCTAGGATTGAGTGTGATACTGTACTCCCTATTTACATTATTGAATTTAGACGCCAGATAAATCTCAAATTCAAAACAACATTGCTATTAAAACAATAGGAAAATATACAACCTCTCAACAGGTATTCTCTGTAAATATATATATATTAGATACAAAACAACTTCCCATCTTCTCTAAGAAACGTGTACATTACAAAACATGAGCACAGACTAAATATTTACAACTATCCCAAAGGTTTGTTTCCAGATAGGCCCAGACGAGATTCTTTTGTAGGCTAGGCGTCCCAGACACACTCGCTACCTGAAATGACAAACAACAAAAAAACTGAGTGAGCATAAAGCCCAGTGAGTGACTAAATTCATTCAACTATCACCATCAAACTTGAACTGGCATAACCATTTACAACCATTACATATCACATTTCAGATAGTTCTAAACTTATTATGCTTTTAATCTCACCCATATCACTATCCTTATTACCCCATGGTGATTAACTAACTAGGTTGTGACAAGGCACAACTTAACCCTCTTGTATATCAGTACGAAGTCTCATTTCTAATCATATATAAATGTCTAATTATCATGTTTCACAGACTTGCGACTATCCGGTGCCTTCACATCCTGTCCCTCAGCACCGTATTCGATCATGTCTACATTACCATGTGCCTTCACACGTGGTCCCTCAGCACTGGTAACCGATTCATTCTCCGCTCAAGTGCCTTTACTCATAGTCCCTCAGCACGAGCTAGTATGTGACGGATTTCTATATGCTTTCCCTCGAAGTTCCTCAGCATTGAAATCCATTCTACTTAACTATTCAAGTGCTTTAACACTAGGTCCCTCAGCACTGAATTTCATGTTTACATTCATTAAGGCTTTCACCATAAGGTCCCTCAGCCATGCTTACATTTAGACAATAAAGTTAATTTCCTTTTAACTTGCTGGCATAACATACTTACTACGAATACTACAGGGTACCATAATTTCTTAATAAATACTTATACTAAGAGTAATCACAAGATATAGGAAAAGGTCACTCACAACTTGTCCCGGCTCTAAGTGGATTATAAGCCTCCCCGAGCTCTTCCTGGCCTAAAAATACATATTTCTCATGTTCAGTTCCATAAATCTTCCTTTTTCCCTTAACACACATTAATAGCATTATACTTCAGACAACTAAAGGCTATTAGCGAGATTCATCACATACTACTGTACCAGCGACACTAAGTTGGACGTAACTAGCGAGACTACCTGAGGAGCGATACCCAGCGAGACTTCAGCGAGAATTGTGAGACGCAAAGCCCCTCTTGCGTTACAGCGATACTTATTTGGCTGCCCTGTCTCTCGCTCTCTCAGCGATACTATCGCTACAGCAGAGCAGTCTCTTTCTTCTTTTCCTCTTCCTTCTTCGACCTGTTAAACATCACATTTCGGTCATTTTCAGAACTTTCTTCTTTCCACAAACTTATTAAGGTGTAAGTCCTTCATCATACCTCAAAATTTCATGAGGAATATCCTCTTCGTTTAAGACATATCCTTCAACAACTACAAGTTGCTCCTAATCGTCTGGCAAATTCAGCTCCAATCTCTTCTATCTGGAGTTTGTCACGCATTTATACAATTTCAGCTCAAGCACCCTTCGTGAAACTTGCTAAAAATCGACTTAACTTACTAACCTCAGAAGTTCTGGCCCTAATCATAGTTCTTCAGTTCATTCTTCCTCCAAAACCAAACGTTACCCTGAAAGAGTAACACCAGCTGAGTCCTCTGCCCAGCTCAAGTTTCCTCCACGGTTACGATGGGATTTCCACTCCAAATCGACATGAACGTCTTTTTCTACCTCCCTCCGATGTCTAGCTTTGAAATGAACCCAACTCGAGCTCTGAAATGTAATCAAAACGATTGAATTCCCGATCCGCTTATATATATATACCACCGACTTAATCTCCATTTCAACATTATACTACAATCTATTCAACGCATACCTTTTATGTTTAGCTTCAGCAACACACGGCCTCTAATGGCTTTACTTTTCAAAACTCTCCCGCCAGATGGTTAACAAACGCATTACTCTCTCAGCCAACCTTCTTTGTCTAACGCATACCCATTTTCGACGCATGGTAGCGTTCACCGCATATTGGCCTCATAGCAATGCAGCTCTCAACTCCTCGTGGCCTTTAACTTCCAACGCCCTGCAGCCAGTAATGCGTTTGTCGTAAGATAACTTTCGGTACAAGGTGGCTCTCCACGCCTTATGACCTCAACGTGTCGTGGCCTCAACGCCTAACTGTCTTCCCTCACTTTTGCGTCCACGCCAAAACTATTTCCATTTAGGCATATTGCTACCAACGCATAGTGGCTACTTAGTCATTTTTCCGCCCAATCACATTCCAGCCAACTACTCCTACCCATGCGTCCTTCTCTTGGTCCCTTCTTACCTTATTTTCTCACAAGTTTAGGTACGGGGCTTACACACAAGACATGAGCAAACATACAATTAAGCACACAATTAGCTCGAGCTCTAATGCTGAAGGGCTCCAGCCAGAACATAGACATCCAATACCCTCCATTTAAAATCTAACATTGTCCGCAATGTGATAAAGAAAAGACAATATGGGAAAAATGCAAGAGAAACAGAAATCTTCCCTAAAAGATTGACACACTAGATGGCGGTGATATCTGGCTCATCAAGAAATAATTCTCCCTCTCTTTAGTGGGCTACAAAGTCCTAGAGATCAAGAAAGATAGAAAGAATAAACTCAACAAAAAGAAAAATAATAGAAAAGAAAACTATACTAAGAAAGCAATAAAATGCCAATCTTGGCTACCTCTAGGTAGTGCAAATTTTTAAGGTTGTTATGCTTGATCGGACTCAGTTCGATCATCCATATTCAAAAGAGATTGATGCATCTCTATCCTCCACCCCCAACTTAGGTGGTTGCTCACTATCCTAAAAAAGATGGTACTTGAACACACAAGATTAATAGTAGGGACTATTGATAACTTGTAGAACTACAAGTTATTATTGTCTTTCTTATAGAAAAATAGAGTTTAAATGGAGGATGTGGTAGTTCGGGTTAAATTCCATTGATAAAACTCCCTATGCGTTTTACTCTTGTGAATTGACGAAGATAAATGTTTTGAAGCTTTTTGAACCTAAAACAATTGCTTTGATGCAGGAATACAAGCAACCTATGAATGCAATATCAATCAGAAACACAATGCAGCGGAAAATAAGACGAAAATCTTGAGAGATTGTCGGGGTATTGATGTGCTTGATCTACGGCTAAAGTGGTGGATACGAATTGATTCGTAAATCACGCAATTATGCGAGAAGGACGTAAGACAACAATTTAGCCTCTAATCATGCAAATTTGCCAGCGATTGCAACGCAACATCTATAAAAGAGCAAACTTGAAGGCTGGAAAAAGGTTGTTGAAACTCTTGGAAGAAATCTTAAGTGACAGCAGAGTCTTTTCTAGATGACAACCGGAGACAAATAACTCGAAAGAGAAGAGTCTTCCTTTCGATCGACCACTTCACAACAGAATTCACGCTACCATCTCAGTGAGCTCAAGAGATTGAACAGACACTTATTTCATGCTTTCTATCTTCTTTCTTGCTTACGAATGTTTTAGCATATTTACAAGATATTGTAATCTCTGAGACAATTGTTCCATTTATTAATCTATACGACTTTCATGGCTATCCATTTCTTATTACTTTCCACTTGTTGTTTATTATCCATGAGTAACTAACTCTCTTGAGGGTTAGGGGTTGCGTTATCATCTGATTAAGAATCACAGTTGCGTTTGTTCCATCTTGTTAACTGTATTTGAATCCAATGCTTATATCTATCTAGCTAATTGATATAAGTAGTAATAATCGACTGCTCGAGAGAGTAAGTGATTGTAGAACTTAGTTGACAAGGCTGAGAAGTGTTTCTAGACATAGAAATAACCTTAGCACTTAACACTCTCCTATGCGTTATAGAGATATAAGTGTAGTGGCTGTTAACCTAGAGGTGCAGTTTAGAGTTGTTGGTATGAAATAGACCCCTCTATGCATTTCTTACTTTAGACGATAACCAACCCTAGCCCTACTTTTACCATCCATATATTTTCGTTAGCTGAACTTTGCTATGTTGCATACCTACCCATTCCATCAATTTAGTTTACTTTTACTGCTTTTGTTTTCATAAACACATCGCTTCTCACCATTTTCTTGTTATGTATACAACTGAGATAATTAAAGAATTCTTGAATCTGCATAGTCCCTTTGTTTGACCTCGGACTCACCAAGAAAACCTCATTTTTCGCTTATGCTTGGGTGAAGAATAGGAAAACTTGATAAATTAATACCACATATATAGCAGTGTTAGGCTAACAACAACCCTTTATCCACATCAATCACAGCCTTGGCTGTTGATGCGCACTTTTTGTGTCACCACAACTGTACGGGTCAAGTTATAATATAAGACGGTTAAGTTCCAAATATTGTTCCAATGAGAATCCAATTGTGAAGGTTTAAACTACTTAGGCATTCTAGAATTGAATCAATTTTATTTGAGAATTTATCTTCAAGTTGTGATTTAAGAAAAGCTAATAAGAAAAGCAAGTAAATTTGGAATACAAGAGTCAAAGAGAGTTTTAGGGTATTGAATCCTTGTTTAATTCATTATGCTACATTCTAGAGTTCATGGATTTTACTGCAATTCATATGCTTAAGCCTAGAAACATATATTCGGGTTATTTTCTATCAAAAACAAACTTTTCTCATGCAACCTAATTGATTACTAACATCTTGAAATCAATATAAGTTACATGGCATTAGGAGTAGTCTTTAGCGACTTTCATTGTTAACCTAACTATTCACATGATATATTAACAACAATTCATTGTTATAGATCCAATTAGACATACAATTTCTTCAATCATACATCTAATCTAACATTCAATCATGACCAATCAACAAAAGTTAAGCACAATAACAATGAAAAGCATATTTATCACAACAAAACCATGAAAAGTCTACAATATTAACATAACTTCATAAACAATTCATCAATACCCGAAAACTAAAGAGTCTAGCCACTCATAGCTTTAGACAACATTTTCAAAACTAATTTCAGCATGGAAAGAGGGTAAAGAAAGGAAAATTTTACTATAAGAAGATCTTGATTGAGGAGAAACCGCAAAGATATCCTTCATCTTCATGTCGGGAACTCGAACGACACCAAACTCTCTTTCAAACTCTCTTCTCTCTTCCTTGTAGCCAACTCACTCTGAGGCTCTGTATTGTGTTGTTCTCTCTTGCCTAGGGTTGCTGAAAACCCTTCAATTTATTGACTTGGCAGCCTGAATTTCTTTCCAAAATTGTAGATTTTTCAAATAAGGAAAGCTGGCGCTGTGACGCTATGAGATGGCACCGCTGCCCTGGCCAACATTAATAGTTGGCGCCACCGCGTTGTAAGATGGCACCACCGCGCTGTGAGTCATTGTTTTCTGCACTCAATGTTGAGTTGCAACGCCGTGCCAGCGCCGCTGCGCTTGCTTGAATGGTTATTGTTGTGCGTTTAACGTGCTTAATATTATGCAATACTAATCTGTCAAGTTTTTCTATTCTTCACCCAAATATAAGTAAAGAATGAGGTTATCTCGGTGTGTCCGAGATCGAACACAGGGACTATGCAAATTCTAGAATTCGTTAGATTATTTAAGTCATGCGTTACAGAAAGATGATGAGAAGTGATGCGTTTAACTAACTACAAAGTAGTAAAGCTACGCTAAAGTGATTGGATGGAGAGGTATGCGACACAACAAGATTCAACTAATTGAATTATATGAATGGTAAAAACAGGGTTGGGGTTGGTCATCATCTAAATTCAGAGACGCATAGTGAGATCTATTTCATACCAGCGACTCTTCTCTCGGTTGTCAACCGCTATGCCTATATGTCTATAATGCATAGGAGAGTGTTAAGTGCTATTTCTATGTCTAGATAACACTTCGTAGCCTTGTAAATTGAGTTCCACAATCACTTACTCTCTCGAGCAGTCTGATTATTACTACTTATATTGATTAGCTAGATGGACATAAGCATTAGATTAAAGTACAATTGACAAGATGGAATAGTAAAAACTATGGTTCTTAGTTAGATGATAACACACCCCGTAACCCTCTAGAGAGTTAGTTACTCATGGATGGTAAACATCAAATGGAAAGTGATAAGAAATGGATAGCCATGGAAGATGTATTGATTGATGAACGGAATAAATGTCTTAGAAAATACAATCTCTTGTCAATAAACTAAAACACAAGTAAAAAAAAGATAGAAAGCATGAAATGGCTCCTCAATCTTTTGAGCTCGCCGGGATGGTAGCGTGAATTTTGCTGTGAAGTGGTCAGGTGGAGGGAAGACTCTTCTCTTTCGAGCTATTTGTCTCCAATTTTCGTATGGAGAGAACTCTGTTGTCACTTAGGAATTCTTCCGAGAGATCCAACAACATTTTCAGCCATCAGGTCTGCCCTTTTATAGAGGCTGCATTGCAATCGCTAGCAAATCTGTGTGATTAAAGGCTAAATTGCTGCCTTGCGTCTATCTCGCCTAATCGCGTGATTTCTGGTTCAATTTAGATCCACCACTTTAGCCGCAGATCAAACACATCAATCTCCCGACAATCTCTCAAGATTCTAGTCTGATTTTACGCTGCCTTGCATTTCAGATTGATTTCTCGATGCTTTGCGTTTCAAATTGACAACGCATCCATAGGTTGCTTGCATTCCTACGTTAAAGCATACGTTTTAGGTTCAAAAAACTTCAAAACAATTATCTTCATCAATTCACAAGAGTAAAACGCATAGGGAGATTTATCAACGGAATTTAACCCAAACTACCACATGATTCTCTATTCAAACTCTATTTTTCTAAAAGAAAGGCAATAATAACTTGTATTTCTTCAAGTTATCAGTTGCTCTCGGGAAAATGCGTCGTGGCAGCGCCAAGTTGACAAAGCGGCGCTGCCTTGTTTTTAGGGATTTTGTTATTTTCTTCTCTTTTTTGCTTGATTTTAGCTCGATTTGATTCTTTTGGCTTTCAATTCTTATTTTCTTTATATTGACCTGAAAACCACTAGCAAACAAGTGAAATTTGATAGAAACTCTCTTAATTTAATAGAATAAAGAGCACTTTTCAAGCGCTCTTCACCACTCCACCCTTAGAAATTTGCAAGTCCCGAGCAAAGAGAGAATCAAACATAGGGAGTTTAAACGAAAAGTGTGCTAAAGACTCATGTCTTAGAGAATGGCATTTAAGAGCTCAAGTAGAAACATGCAAGCATATTTATATTGGTATAGACATTCAAGGCCAAATCTTGTTGTCTCCCATGTGTGTGTGTGCAAGCCTTCTCTAATTTAAAATGCTAAAACTCAAAGTGGGACTTAAGATAACTTCTTTAGTTTTCCCCCTACTCGAGCTCATGCACCAATTTTCAAGCATTTACACATTCAAGCGAGTAATATGTCCACTAAGATGCCATTGAATCACATTTTTCATGGGCTCTAAACTTGCATTCTTTTACCTAGGGATACTAGATTTCACATATTCATTGTACGGACTCATACTTAGTCAATTCCCAGGTGTTCTTACTAATCACAACAAAGGCAACTCTTTTTACCCCCATCCATACATACTCATTACAAGTTTAATCATTTAAAAGGATATATCTGTAAAGCTCATGTATTTTGTATACACTTTTTTCTCAAAGGCATGTATACTCTTTTCTTTTTCCTTAGTTTAAGATTACAAACCATCATACATTTCCACTCTATAACCGGTGGGGCCTTTTAAAGTGGCAACCAAATACACCCAACTTAATCATTTTTCCAGTTAAAGATTCTAAATTAAAATGGTTACATGCTCAAGAATATGAGAGATTTTAAGTGTGACTTAAATGAATTTAACTCAAGATAATGCTATCCTATTTCCATAATAAGTCATCTATCATGCAAATTCGAATCTCATCATAGGCAATCAACATCATAAGCACACAACCATAAAAACATTCCCATTATCTTTAAAAGCTCCAAAAATTTCAAAAAGTGTTGTTCAAAACTTCATTAACATGCATATGATCATTGAAACCACACAAACATGCATAGTAGGATAAGAAAACAAACACAAAAGTACAAGTGACACCTCCCACCCCAAAGATAGAATTGTCCATCGTCCTCAATGCATAAGAGCATCAAACAAAGAAAGAACAAGCCTGGGAGCAAGCGGGAAGCTACAAAACAGGCTTGGTGGAAAGAGTAATTTTTGTGATGAACCATGATCCTGAAAAAGAAGAAAGCATATGAGTGACTTTATGATTTTTGAAAATAAGATAAAATAAGAAAGAAACAATAAAATTGGGTTGCCTCCCAACAAGCGCTTGCTTTAAGGTCTCTTAGCTAGATCGAGCTAATTGATCATTCAATGAAAGCAAGGTTCTCAATTCGACGTTCTTTATTAGATAGCTCAGCAAGACCATTAGTTTGAGGATGATAAGCTGTGGCACTTTTGTGATTAACACCATACTTTTGCATCATAGATTCAAACAATTTATTGCAAAAGTGAGAACCCTCATCACTAATAATAGCTCTAGGTGTGCCAAAACGTGTAAATATGTTCTTATGCAAGAATTTTAAAATAGTGCGAGCATCATTGGTTCTAGTAGCTATGGCTTCTACCCACTTAGATACATAATCAACTACAACTAGAATATATAGGTAGCCATCATAAGATATTGGAAAAGGTCCTATAAAGTAAATACCCTAGACATCAAAGAGCTCCACCTCCAAGATAGGTTTCATGGGAAGCTCATGATGTCTAGAAATATTGCCAGTACGTTGACACCTATCACATGATTTTACAAAAGTATAACAATCCTTAAAAAGAGAAGGCTAATAAAAACCTGACTGAAGTACCTTAGATGCAGTTCTAGTGGGTCCAAAGTGTCCTCCATAAGGGGAGGCATGGCATGAGTTTAGAATACTTGCCACCTCGTTTTGAGGCCCACACTTCCTTATCATACTATCAGCACAAACTTTATATAAAAGTGGGTCCTCCCAACGGTAAGACTTGACATTATGCAGAAATGTCTTCCTCTGTTAAGTGTTCATGTTAGGTGGTAAATATCCTTCTACATGATAGTTAACTATGTCAACAAACCAAGGTAAACCATCTTTCACCTGATACAGTTGTTCATCAGGGAACCTCTCAACAATAACGGGACATGAGTTAGCATCCCCATTCTCAATCCTAGAAAGATGGTCTGCAACCACATTTTCACATCCTTTTCTGTCTTTGATTTCAAGATTAAATTCCTGCAACAACAAAATCAATCTCATCAAGCTAGGTTTTGAATCTTTCATGTCAAACAAATACTTCAAAGCAGCATGGTCAGTATACACTATAATTTTAGAACCAAGCAAGTATGATCTAAATTTATACAGGGCACACACAACAGTTAGGAGTTCTTTTTCAATAGTTGTATATTTCTGTTGAGTATTATCAAGAGTTCTACTAGCATAGTAAATTGCCCTAAACATGTTATTCTCTACGTTGGCCTAAAATAGCTCCTAAAGCATAATCACTAGCATCACACATGATCTCAAAAGACTGACTCCATTCAGGTACAACAATAATTGGTGCAGAAATCAATCTTTCTTTCAAAGTATTAAAAGCTAGTAAACATGCATCATCAATTCAGGTACAACAATAATTGGTGTAGAAATCAATCTTTCTTTTGAAGTATTAAAAGCTAGGAGACATGCATCATCAAATACAAATTTAGGTTCCTTTTCTAACAAGCTACTCAAGGGCTTCGCAATTTTAGAAAATTTCTTAATGAATCTCTTGTAAAACCCTGCATGCCCTAGGAAGCTTTTAACTCCCTTCACATTAGTGGGAGGTGACAATTGTTCAATGGCGGCGATTTTAGCTCTATCCACCTCCCATCCTCTTTCTAAGACTTTGTGCCCTAGATTGATGTCATCTTTGACCATGGAGTGACACTTCTCCCAATTCAACACAAGGTTAGCAACTTGGCACCTCTGCAAAACACGAGTAAGATTAGCAAGACAAGAATCAAATGAAAATCCAAAAACAGAAAAATAATCCATGAAAACCTCCATTATGTCTTCAATGATCCCCTGAAAAATAGACATTATACAACGTTGGAAAGTAGCAGGGGCATTGCACAAACCAAAAGGCATTCTCCTAAAAGCAAATGTCCCATAGGGACAACTAAAGGTGGTATTTTCTTAATCCTCAGAAGCAATGACAATTCGATTGTACCCAGAATATCCATCTAGAAAGCAATAGTGAGAATAACCTGAAAGTCTATCAAGCATTTGATCTACAAATGGAAGAGGAAAATGATCTTTTCTAGTGGCCTTATTCAACTTCCTATAGTCAATACACACACGCCATCCTGTCACTATTCTAGTGGCAATCATCTCATCTTTTTCATTTTTCACAACTGTCATACCACCTTTCTTGGGTACTACTTGAACAGAACTTACCCATGAACAGTTAAAGATGGCATAAATGATACCTGCATTCAAAAGCTTTAGCATTTCTTTCTTGACTTCCTCCTTCATGGCAGGATTAAGTCTCCTTTGGTGTTCCACTAAAGGATTAAAGGTATCTTCCATCAAAATTCTGTGCATACAAACTGATGGACTAATACCTTTAAGATCCTCAATAGACTAACCAATAGCAGACTTATGTTCCCTTAACACTCTCAACAACTTTTCTTCTTCCACAAAATTTAAATCAAAAGATATAATAACAGGAAATGAAGACAAATCATCTAAGAATGCATATTTCAAATGAGGAGGTAGTATTTTTAATTCTAAGACAGGCTTCTCAACATTGACATTGTTTATAACATGCAAAGGAGAAAGAGACATTGGTTTATACATTTTAGTGCATACCGACATGTTATCTAACCACTTAGCATACAAAGAAATTTCATCAAATATAGTATCCACATTATCCAAATCAAAATCTACTATGCTTTGTTCTAAATGATCAGTAGTTAGCCCCAACATGCTCAGAAATAGTTTGATTAATTATATCTATTGCATGACAAGTACTACCCTCATCATGATGACTCAAGGATTTATAAATATTAAAAACAACATTTTCTTCATTCACCCTTAAAGTCAACTTCCCTTGCTGGATATCAATGATGGTCTTCCTAGTTGTTAGGAATGGCCTCCCAAGGATAATAGGAATCTCAGAGTCCTTCTCCATGTCCAAGACTACAAAATCTACAGGGAAGATAAACTTGTCAACTTTAACTAACACAACCTCAACAATACATCTAGGATAGGCCAAGTGTAAACCCTAAATTCACTTGTAAGTACTAAGTGTAAGTATATGGTATCAGAGTCAACTTATTTGTTTCCTCTTTTGTAGATTGAAGAAAAGATGGTGGAAACCGAGCATATTTTTGGTAATTTGAATTCTAAACCAATACGAGGTAGACCAAGCTTAAGATTTACTTTGGATATTAATTGGAGCATAAAAGTAAATTTGAAAATTAGAGGGAAGAAAAGAAAGGAAGAAGAAAAGAGAAAAGGAATATATATATATGTGAAGTTAGTGGGAAGTAAGTTGACAGCAGGGTATTTATATGTAGCCGAGCTTTTCGATCAATTTTTTTTCATTTCTAAAGCCTCAACCGACCCAAACTTGTAGCTTCATGTCGAAGGGAGGAAGAAGAAGAAGGTGTTTAGGGCAAATGGGAGAAGAACTCTGGTCGAATTCGTGGTGCAATTGAAGTTGGAACATAAGGCTTTTTCGTTGTTGCGAAACCTGAACAAAGTCTGGTGTTTGATGAATAGCGAATGGAAGAAATCAAGTTTAAAGCTGGATATTTGAGGTTAGTAAGTTAATTCAATTCTTAACAACTTTTGGGAAGGATAGTTGAGCTGAATGTGAAGAGAAACAGGTTTAATTATAGGAGAAAGTGACTGATACCGATTTCTCGAGTAATTTGGAGCAGGGCAAAGTAAATTTGGATTATCGGATGAACGAAGAGGAGAGTTAAGCCCTGGAATTTTGAGATAAGCTAGAAAACACATTTCTTTACAAGTTTGTAGAAGGGAAGAAGTTCTAATTCGGGCTGGAAATACAACTTTTAACAGATAGAAGTGAAGATAGAAGCATAGGCAGTAGCTGAAGGAGACGAGTTTCGCTGATAAAGAAGCGACACTGGGTGTGGGCGAGAGAGGGTATTGCTGGTATCACTGGTCGGATTTTGTGAGACAAATCTCACTGGTATCGTTGGTCGGATTTTGTGAGGCAAATCTCGCTGCTCTCGTTGCTCTCGTTGCTCCCGTTGGTATCACTGGTATTGCTGGTCGGATTTTGTGAGACAAATCTCGCTGGTCTCTCTGGTCTCCCTAGTCGATAGTCTCGCTGGTACAATTTTGATCTTTTACTTAAATACACTGGTTAAATCTCGCTGGTTGCTTGAATCTCGTTAGTTAGTGAATTTCCTTATGGAAATGGTCTCGGTGGTGAATCTTCTTATGAAATTTGGTCTCGATGGTGAATAAGCATTAATGTTTAGGATCTGTTTGCTATTCTAAAAAGGAATTTTAAGGGAATTTAACTACATTATTTCAAGATGGAAGAGCTAGGAAAGGCACATAATCCCTTAAGGGCTCGGGATGAATTGTGAGTGACAACTTTACTTAAAATGAGCTTTCTTTAAAACAAGTTTCCATGGTACATGGTTGTGTTTAGAAACATGTTTATATGTCTATGTTTTCACGAGTTCGAATTGAGATACGATAAGTACTTGTTGGAAGTAAGCATGTGCTTTCAGGTAATGCATATTATGATTTTGCATTAGAATTATTTGAAGTATGCTATTTGTTACCGAATTTTTACGAAAGGCGTGTTATTAATTAATCTATGATTTTAAGGAAGCATGATGATTGTTAATGAATTTATAAAAGTTTGAGATGCTAAAACTTGTGAACATTTACCATGTTATTTTCAAAACATGTTGCTTTTGATTATTGTTTTGAAAAAGTCTCCCAATGCTGAAGGACTCGGAGAAGGCATCTGGGTAGCCAGGTTATAGAAATGTTTCCCAATGCTGAAGGACTCGAAGAAGGCATGTGGATAACCTGAGAATAGAGATAGCCCCCAATGTTGAAGGACCCGAAGAAGGCATGTGGGTGGCCTAAATCTCGTATATGGGACCCAGTACTGAAAGACTTGAGAAGGTATTTGGGTAACCTAGGATATGATATCTATGTGCACATATAGGTATAATAGACGTTGTTGTGTTGAGACTACTCCACACAGCTAAGGATATTTAACGTTGGGTGTGTCGAGATTACTCCGCCCCAACTAAGGATATTTTTGACGTTCAGTAGCGTTGAGCTCCGCTCCGCCTCAACTAAGGAAAATGTGATTGAAATGTATTGTACTGACATGGTTTTCCTTTAGAAATGATACGTATGTAATTTGATAATGTTACCTGAGCATGATTTGACTGGACATGGAAATGATTTATTACTGCTTATTTATTTTCATATCTTGATTACGGTTTTGATTTATTTATGAATTAAGGAAGATTTTTACAAAACGAGTCATCACTAGGCAACCTAGCTCACTTTTTTTTTCTCTGTTTTCTATTTTTCAGGTACCGAGCAAGTCTGGGGTGCTTAGTCTACACAGTAACTCGTCTGGGCCCACCATCAGTGTCGGGAATTTTAAGCATTCTAAATATTTGATCTTAAACCTGTGTTGTACATATAGAAGGTTAAGGGGCGGAAGTTAGTGAACTTATGTAAATACAAGGTTGAATGTAAATCAGTATTTTTATGATAGCTTAACTCTGGTTAAAGATTGATGTTTAATTATTGTATATATATCTACTTATTAGGTGGTTGGTCAAGTTATAAGGTTGACAGCAGATGCTGTAAGAGGGTCGGTGTCTACTGTCCTCACACTTTCTCCTAGGTTAAGAGGGTACCCGAGAGGGGGTGTGACACCAAGTCATTAAGTTAATAACAGCACCAATATCAAGCTTCATGTAGACAAATAAAGGCATTAAGTTAATAACAGCACCAAGATCACAAAGAGCTCTAGTAACATTTAAGAACCCAATAGTGCAAGGTATAGTAAAACTCCCTAGATCTTTAAGTTTTTCTAGTAGCTTCTTTTGCAGCACAGCACTGCATTCTTATGTCATGCTAATCATCTCATATTGCCCAAATTTCTTCTTTTTAGACAAGACATCTTTCATAAATTTAGCATAGTTGGGCATTTGCTCTAAAGCCTTACCAAATGGGAAATTAATGTGAAGTTTCTTGAATAATTCTAAGAATTTGGAAAATGAGAGTCTATTTCTTTCTTTCTAAAGCGTTGAAGATAAGGCAAAGTATTAGATACAAAAGGTGTAGAGGGTTAGATGACTTACTTGAAGATGTTGACTCTTTCACCTTTTCCTCCTTTTCTATGACCTCATTGGGTTCATCTTCTATGATAGGCTCATGGATGGTCTCATTTACCTCTTGCTCCTCATCCTCGTCATCAATCAAAGGAGTGGACAGCTTTTTCCCACTCCTCAAAGTCAAGGCTTTGCACTTCTCCTTTGGATTCTTTTCCAGGTAACTAGGAAACTTGCCCTTTTGCATTGTTTGAAGAGAAGTGGCTATTTGACTAATTTATACCTCGATATTATGAATAGTCTTGCCATAACTTTGCACTGTGTTCTCTAATGTGGTGGTCCTTCCTCTAGACTCTTTGATGAACTCTACCATCAAATCTTCTAGGTTGGACTTTTTCTCAGTGTGAGATGGACCTACATTAGAAAAACCTGGAGGACATTACAAAACATTCCTATTGTTAGCATAGGAAAAGTTTTCATGGTTCCTCAAATTAGGATGGTAATGAGTTGTTGTTGTTGTTGGTGGCCTTTATAGTGTCCTCTATCAACATAGTTGGTCATCTTCTTGTCTCCTTGTTCCAACTCCTTTTGTATAGACATCTCCGAAGCCATGGCTGCGAGAGATGCTATAGATGGTGGACTTACTTGAGCTTTGCCCCTTGCAGTCAATTTGGAAAGAGCATTAGTAAGGGAAGCCATTTATGCTTTAAGAGAATTTACCTCATCCACCTCATACAATCCGACGACTTTTGGAATAATTGTAGAAGATCTTTCACATGGCCAATTGTAAGATGTAGTGGCCAAGTTTTCTAGTATGGTATAAGACTCTTGTGCATTCTTAGAGAAAATTGAGCCTCCAGTAGTAGCATCTAGAATGGATTTTGTTGAACTTGACAACCCATTGTAGAATAGTTGAATTTGCAACCAATCTGGATAGCCATGTTGAGGACAAGAGATCCTTATATCTTTCCCAAACCTCATACAATTGCTCAACCTCAATTTGGCGGAATGTAACGATCTTTGTTCTTAGCCTTTGGGACTTAGCTGATGGAAAATATTTGTTCAAGAAAGCTTGAGCCAAGATCTCCAATGTAGTGATACTATCCAGAGGTATGGTTTCCAACCAATCCTTGCCTCAATCATGTAAAGAGAAAGGGAAGAGTCTTAGTTTAATAGCATCATTAGAAATACCATTCATCTTTACCATTCCGCATATCTCTAAGAAAGACCGTAGATGCTTATGAGGATCTTCATTTGTTCTTCCTCTAAAGGTAAGCTCTCTAGCCACTTGAATCAACCTCGGGTTTAACTCAAAGTTGTTGACATTGATGGGCACATTCATAATGTTGGGTTGAGTTGCCGGTAGTGTCGGTTGAAAGTAATCTCGAATTACCCTGGGTATCTCCTCCACCATCTCCTCGGTGGGATTGTGTTGAACCCTTAGATTTCTTCTAAACGTCTTATCAATCTAGAGATCAAGAGGGAGAAGGTTAGTATTGTCATAAGGCATAAACTGACAAAATTAGCAACCAAAATAATATACACCTCAAAGTAAGATCTATCGATTCTTATGAATATTAAACAATAAAAACCGTCCTTTGGATCTCCAACAATGGTGCCAAAAATTTGATGCGCACTTTCCGTGTTACTGCAAGTGTACGAGTCAAGTTATAATATAAGACGGTTAAGTTCTGAATATCGTTCCACTGAGGATTCAATTGTGAAGGTTTAAAGTACTTAGCTATTCTAGAATTGAATCAATTTTATTTGAGAATTCATCTTCAAGTTGTGATTTAAGAAAAGCTAATAAGAAAAGCAAGTAAATTTAGAATACAAGAGTCAAAGAGAGTTCTAGGGTATTGAATCCTTGTTTAATTAATTATGCAACATTCTAGAGTTCATCGATTTTATTGCAATTCATATGCTTAAGTCTAGAAACATAAATTCGGGTTATTTTCTATCAAAAACAACCTTTTCTCATGCAACCTAATTGATTACTAACATCTTGAAACCAATATAAGTTACATGACATTAGGAGTAGTCTTTAGCAACTTTCATTGTTAACCTAACTATTCACATGATAGATTAACAACAATTCATTATTATAGATCCAATTAGACATACAATTCCTTCAATCATACATCTAATCTAACATTCAATCATGACCAATCAACAAGAGTTAAGCACAATCACAATGAAAAGCATATTCATCACAACAAAACCATGAAAAGTCTACAATATTAACATAACTTCATAAACAATTCATCAATACCCTAAAACTAAAGAGTCTAGCCACTCATAGCTTTAGACAATATGTTCAAAACTAATTTAGGATAGAAAGAGGGTAAAGAAAGGAAAACTATACTATAAAAAGCTTTTAATTGAGGAGGAACCGCCAAGATATCCTTGATCTTCACGTCAGGAACTCGAACAGCACAAAACTGTCTCTCAAACTCTCTTCTCTCTTCCTTGTAGCCAACTCACTCTCTGAGGCTCTATATTGTGTTGTTCTCTCTTGCCTAGGGTTACTGGAAACTCTTCAATTTATAGACTTGGCGGCCTAAATTTCTTTCCAAAATTGTAGATTTTTCAAATAAGGAAAGTTGACGCCATGGCGCTATGAAATGGCGTTGTTGCGCTGACCGACATTAAAAGTTGGCACCGCCAACTATGAGATGGTGTAGCGGCTCTATGTGTCATTGTTTCCTACCCTCAGCGTCGAGCCACAATGCCGCACTAACGTCGCTACGCTTGCTTGAATGGTTGTGCTCGGGAAAATGCGCCATGACAACGCCGAGCTGGCGACATGGGGTTGCTTTGTTTTTAGAAATTTTGTGATTTTCTTCTTTTTTTTCGCTTGATTTTGGCTCGGTTTTATTGTTTTGGCTTTCAATTCTTATTTTCTTTATATTTACCTGAAAACCACTAGCAAACAAGTGAAATCTGATAGAAACTCCCTTAATTTAAGAGAATAAAAAGTACTTTTCAAGTGCTTTTCAGCTGTCTTAAGAAAGGGTTAACCTAACAAAATAGACAAATCAAAGTGAGGGGAAGAAGCACTCACATCAACAACATAAAAATCAATAGGAAAATATAGGTCATTAACTCTTACGAACATATCTTTAACCAACCCTAATGAAGGGAATGATAAGCTAATTGCACCCAAATATTAGAAGGGTGCAAAATATGAGACTATGATGTTAAAGTTGACCCTAGATCTAGTGATCGACCAACCACATATAAGTGTTAAAAAATGGAAATAAATGTGGTCTAGTGCAACCATACACTATCGATAAAGTAATAATCTTGGAGTACTTCAAGAGTCGAATCTCACAAGACTAGCTACTCTATTTAGGTTTGTTTTGAGACAATGCAATCAAGTGACATGAGTAACCAAGGTGAAATAATTGTGAGTTGGTGTGAATAAAGGTTAAAAGGTAAAGATAATCAATGATAGAAGTACGGTTGCAACTATGTTTAGCCTAAGTTCATTATACTCGAATGATGTGGTCACATCATACCATTACATTGATTCACTCATGAACAGAATCTTCACCTATTCCATTTTGTATCAAGTTCCTTTAGGTACCTAAGGAGCTAAATTTATATCCCTATGGTTAGCTACTGCTTAGATTAGTTTTTACTCTTAGTCTTTATCTTATGGTGCCCATTATCCCTAAGGTTGGTTGATATTCCTATCCCTAGGCTTTTACTCCATATTCCCTTGTGAACTCTGTTTATATACTAACATTCTCAGCATTAGAACTTAATTAGATTGCTAAATTAAGTGATCAGTTTAACTTAACAGTATTTAACCATAAAATCAACAAAGGAAATGAGTAGCCAACCATGGTATGAAACTTTGGCATATGATCAAGCCATAATTGCCTAGGCATCCACATAGCTGAACCCCTTAGTGAATTTAGCTCATGTTAATGAATAAATGGATTGCTTTCATTACTTCCAAAATCATAAGTCCAAAACAAATATGAAAATAATAGATCTAACAAGAAGAAATGAAATTAGTAAGTGTTGAAATAAAGTAAATACTCTTTTGGAATGGATCCCTTACTTTCTTTATCTCCATAGGAATGGATTGCCTTTTCCCAAGGATCAATCCTTACTCTCAACACACGCTCTCACGAGGTTAGGGGTTCTAACTCTAGCTTCTCCAAAGGAACTCCCATTTCTTGGAGAAGTGTCGGAATTTTGAGTGAAAAATCTCTTTTGATTGACTGAATTTCTTGATAGGAAGAGCTAGATGCTTGAGGAGAAGGCTTCCCTCCTTTATATAGACTTCAAAGGTGTTAGGTAAGGCTGAGATCCACGAATTCAAAGCTTTCCAATTAATTTGGGCACTGCAAAATGGCTAAAGACTAAGTAATTCACACTTGCAAATGACTGGTCAACATTTCTGGAAATTAGGATTTTGATGTGGCCACATCATATTTTAGCGATGCGGGTGCATTGAAGGCAATTTCTTAAAAACAACCAAAACTCAATGTAAAAAGCTCCCAAAACAGGCCCAAATTGATAGAAATGCACTATTAGCAAACAAATACCTCATACATATTCATTTTATCCAATTAGAACATAATTTAGTGATTTTAACATGGAAAGATCATTTTTATAAGAAAAGATACTAAAATAAAGTCTTTGACATACATTTCATGGCATGTATCTTCTAGCATAGCATGCTCAAATTTTCTAGTGCCTATCAGATAGGGCATAAAAAACGTACCTCATCTTGCTTAATAGGAAAAATGCCTAGCTGAATTGTCTTTTGTTTGACATCCTCCTGTTTGTTTTCTTTCTCATGAACCTCAACCCAAAACTTTATGCCCTTTCAAGTAGAGCTCATGTCATCAAAAGACTGTATAAAAATCACTTCCTTCTTTAGTGATTCTCTCTGAGCAACAATCAACTTGCTAAGGAAAGAAGCACAAGGAATGTTAGCATTAAAATTGAGAGATGGATCAAATCTTACCCCACGTACTTTTGGTTGAGCTTTCATTTTTTTCTCAACATCCTCTTCATCCACAACCTCAACTAGCTTAATGACAGATTCAATAGTAAGCCTTTGGTAGCTCTCAATGCAGCTAACAGTGGGAATGGTAACTATTATGGACATTGGACATGGATTGGGAAGAAAGCTTCCCATATTGAGTGTCTAGCCTACTAACCGTGTCGGTCAGCTGGGAGATCTAGTTGGCCATATTCAATATGTGGGAGGCGGTGGTTTGTTCGACCTACGTCTGGCTCTACTTGATCTGCATGGTGGACCAAGGTCTTCACCATGTCCTCGTTCTTGAACTGCCCTGACCCTGGTTTCCCTAGCTATCCCAATGGTTGTAGTTATACATTCGTCACCTCACTGATTACCAGCATAGCTCACCTCGACTACCGGCTCTTGAGTCTATGCCTTTACAGAGAAAGCCTATTTCACAAGAGAAGATAATTCAACAAGCTCTACCCTGATCTCATTCTTATGACGATGTGATATTGCTAGAAGCTCACGTCTCGAACTGTTGTGCATTCTTTGCCATGGTGGAAATTAGTTGACTGACCTTGATGGGTGTCTTGCTTACTAGTGCACCACCACTAGTTGCATCAATGGTACTTCTGTTGGAATTTATGCCTTAAAGCCTCGTAATTTATTAGTTGATTAATTTAATTAGTAATTATGTAATATTAATTTATCCATTAACTAGAAAAATTCAAGGTTATTCCATAAAACCTTGAACATATATGTAGTTGACATACTGGTGGATCATGTTCAAGAAATAACCTATAGTTCTATAGTGTATGGATAAGGTTGGGTGCCTTATCCTGGCCACATTATGCATATGACCCACTTTGTATTAGTTACAAATTGTATGATCCAAACCTTTCATGTGGAGACATGTGAGTGAGGGTATCTTATACAAAGAGTTTGTATAAGACCAGATCGTGAAATATTTGATCTCTCTTTGTAAATCTGTTAATTGATGAGAATAATATTTCCTAGGATGATCATGTGCGACTCGACCTTAAACCTGAGTGACTTATGAACTTTTGTCTGTAAGGTCAGTCCTTTGATTTGTACGAGTGAGAGTGGCCCGAGTTGCTGACTCAATAAGTCCACTATTTCGGGGACTTGACTAAATGGGGAGCTGGGAACATAACTTCACAAGAAGTAAATTTACTCCTTACCTTATAGGGTAAGTATTTGAGTAGTTCCCTTACATGTTGATTTCAAGTCTTGAACAAGTGATGTGCGAATTCCACAAGTGTACAGGTCAAGTTATAATATAGTGAAAACGACTTGAAAGGCTGAGTATCGTCTTGAGGGAATTGGTTTGATTATTCTTTTAGCTATTCAGAGATCTTTATAATCTTATTTAGGGGACAAAATTGTAATGTCACTTAAGCTAAACTAATCTAAGAAAGCAAATAAAAGTGATCAAGATATGGAAATTATCAACTAAGAGTCGTTTTAGGGAATAGATTTCATCAAAGGTACAATTAAACACAAAGATGTAGAAGTCTTTTATCCAAATTGAATCTTTGAAAAACAATCTTTTCTTTCCCTCAATTACTAATTTCTTTAAACTAGGTGATTAAACAAAGCATTAAGAACCTTCATCAACAACCTCCACCATTGTCCAACTACTTTCTATGTTTCAAACAATAGTCAAGCATGCATGGTCTAACTTAAACATACTTTTTCAAGCAAGATGTAAATCATAGAATCATTCAAATGTTGATAAAACATCCAAAAGCATTAAGAATGGTCATGCTAGAAAGCATAAATGCAAATTAACATTCAAGAAGCAAAGTATCCAACAATTTAAACCTAAGAATTCATCTACTTCTAAAACTATGAGAAATTTAGCCTAACATGGCTTCCATAGAAAACCCACATTAGAACAACAAAATACAGGAAATAAATCAAGAATAAATAAAGGGAAGAAAATTTATTCGACTTCCAAGCTTGTCTCCAAGATGGAATTGGCCTTCCAATGATCTCGAACCTTCCGGCGTCATGGAATCTCCATATCTTGCACTAAACTCTCACTCTTGGTCTCCAATTCTCAAATTCTTAATGTAGAAATCGGTTAAGGACGTCCCATTTATAGAAAATCAGATGCTTGCTTAAGAAGAACTTTTAAAAATTGTAGATTTTTTTATTTTTGGAAACGTAATGTAGCTGTGCTCTAAGAGAGCGTAACTATACTCTAGGAATTTTTGCTGAAGTATCACTACACTCTCAAAAGGCGTAGCTGCACTCCCTTATTGTCCCAAATTGTGAGCTCTTGGGCTTCGAGCATAGAGGGCACCGCAGCTATGCTCTATGTTGAGCTGCCCTATCTTTAAGGTTTTCCATACTTTCTTCTATTTTTGCCCTTGATTTTGGCTCAGTGCTGTTTTTTTTTTACTTCTGAACCTTATTTTTTGCATTATCACCTGAAACCCACTAGCAAACACATTAAATCCAATAAAACCATCACTAAATCAAAGGTAAATAAAGTACTTTTTAAGTGCTTTTCACCACCCCAAACTTAGAGATTTGCTAGTTTCGAGCAAATACAGAACAAAACCATAGGGAAATTAAAAATAAGTGTGCCATTGATTCATGCCTTAGAGAATAGCATATTAAGAGTTTAAGTAGAAACATTGACGCATATCTATATTGTTAAGTTCATTTAAGGCCAGATCCCATCATCCCCCATGTGTGTGTGTGCAAGCCTCCTTTAAGTCAAAAACAAGAACTGAAATTAGGACTTAAGAGAGCTTTTTTAGTTTTCCCCTACTTTAGCTCATGCATCAATCTTCAAGAATTCACACATTTCAAGCAAGTAATATGTCTACTAAGGTGCCTTAATATTTCAAGATTTTTTTTTCATAGCCGCCTTAAACTTGCATTTTTTACCTAGGGGCACTAGCCTTCACACATTTACTGTAGGGATTCGTACCTAGTCAATTCCCAAGTGCCCTTACTGATCATAACAAAGGTAGCTCTTTTTACCCTCATCCATGCATACACATTACAAGTTTAACATATGATTTAAATGGTGCAAAATATAGGCATGTAAAGCTCATACATTTTTGTGCGCACTTCAAAGGCATAATAATCTTTTCTTCTTCTTTAGTCTAACATTACAAACTATCATTGTAATGACTCGACCTTCAAACTAGCAGGACTCTATGCATGCGACACCCTAACCTTTGACCCAGTTGCTTAAGAGACATAAAGAAAGGATACTTGGGTAAAGGGTGTAAACTTGGATCACAAGCCTGTAAAGTTAGAAAAATTTTGAGGCAGAAAATCTGGGCTTGTAGAGTTAGCCAAATTTTGGCCAGTTTAGAAGGCACTATGTGTTGAGATGTAAGGAGAAGGAGGAACTGTTGTGACAACTTGAGTTTTGGGTTAAGAATAAGTCGTAGGTGAGTTTGGAAGAAAACCACATTAAGTAATTTTCGAGTCTTGAATGACAAAGTGGCCTATGAACTAAGGAAATCTTCTAAGTATCACAACTATGCTTGGAAAACTCAACTATGCTATGAGAAGGCAAGGCTTGGATGCATAGCTTGGAGAAAAAAAGAGGAAACCTCACTAAGTGTTAAAGAAGGAAGAGTCGGAAGCATAGTTGGGAGCTAGTTGTAAGTTGGACACATACTTGGGAGGAAAACCACCATGTTGGACGCATGGTTGGTGAGTGTGGACACATGGTGACTATTTTGGGAGGTAATTGGTTAAGTGTTGAAGTGTTGGAAGGAATCTAGGTCTTGGAAAAGCGGGAGAAACGCATAGGGCAAAGTTGAAGAAGAAACCTCATTCTACCTAGGGTTAGACGCATATGTCAATCTTCTAGGAAGAATTGGTTAAGTGTTGGATGATTTGGAAAATTGAGATGCTACCCTAAGGAAGGTAAAGTTGGGTTGGACACACACTAGGGAAAGATGGTTGAAAAATGGCTAAGTATAAAGGCATAAGAGAGGAAAGTTGGAAGCATAGACTCGGGAGGCACACCATGGATGCATAGGTGAGAAATTAAGGAGTCCATGGGGCTATGTTGGGAGTTTTGGATGCATGGATCAAAGAAAAGAAGGTGTTGGATGCATAGCTAAGGAATTTGGAGAAAACCACACACTCAGTAAGCTTTGTGAGTAGAAATTTGACTGAATGTGGGAACCTCGAGACTTGTTGGATGCATACCTCCTAGAAAAGGAGATTTTGGCTAAGTGTTGGACTCTTGAAAGAAGCTTGGACGCATAGAAGGGAGTGTTGGGTGCATAGGAGGGTTTTAGCAAGGAAAATTTGGGTAAGTATAGAAAGGTTGGAAGAAGAAAGAGCACAAAATAAGCTAAACCCCAGAAAGCATCACCATGGACACATGGTTGAGGGAAGTTGGATCCATGGTCCCTATCCTAGGACTAGATTAGGCGCATGATGAGTATTTTTGGTGCTAAGTGGATTCATTTTGACATAACACTTCATAAGTAGAAGGTGTCAGGATGCATGACAAGAACACATGCAAGAAACCACTTGGTTGAACGCATGGACACTTCTCATGCATGGTGGCATGTGGGAGCATAGATGTCAACCTTGCAACTAAAGGTTGGATGACAAGGCTTGCCATCCAACTTCTATAAATAGGGCCAAAGGGTAGAGGAGCTCTCACACCATCAGAAGCACCCGATTTTCACTAGAAAAAGGAGAGAAGGAAGGTTGGAAAGCAAGCCTTGCGTCCAAGGAGTTGTTTCCCTCGCTGACGAAGAGCTGTCTGCATCTATAAGCTGTCCTAGGCATCTAAGAAGGCTGCCCTGCGTCCAACTGAGTTGTGTAAGGAGAAAAAGAGTTGCCCTGTGTTTAGATTGGTCTACCCTGCGTCCAAAGAAGTCCTCTGCATCCAAGGAGGAGTTTTTTGGCATTTAGGAAACTGTTTTAGGATTTCTGAGGTTTCCTAATTGTTGTGGCCTCAATCCCAAAAGTTTAGGAGAAGGTAAGAAGGTTTAGAACCCAAAGAGAAAGAAGAAAATCTAAGTTTGGATGTTACTTTCACTATGAGTGATTGATTTTCTTTCGCGAGAGAACTTAATTGTATTTCTTATAAATACTTATTAATAGCAAGCTTGTGAACTTATATTTGATAGTTGAGATATTATTAATGTGCGTGTTATGGTGAGATAACAGATAATATATAGAATCGAGCTTGTTGGATATTAGGTTCTAATTCTAATGCCGAAGCATTATACGAAGGCATCGATGAACAAATTGTATTCCAATGCCGAAGGTTCTCGGGAAGGCATTGATGTTGACGGTCAAGACTGGGATCGGGATTCAACACCGCACAAGATGGTTAGAGGGTCGAGAGGACCTAGTTTCTGAGCCTATGGCAGAGTTTCCTCGTGGGATGGTCAGGGGGCAACTGAAGCCTAGTTCCTAAGCTTACGAGAAGTACCCGAGAGGATGGTTAGGGGGCTGACGGGCCTAGCTCTTGAACCTCGAAGGAAAGATAAGATTAGCTAAGTCGGGATGGCCAGCGGGAAAACCAGTCAAGATTGCTGAAGTTGCGTGAGCCAACAGGATAAAACAAAGGTGATGTTGCGTCAGAGGTGTCAGTAGGAAACATAGCTTCAGAGAATCACCCTAGGGGGGAGGGTTTAAGTATAAGCTCGATATAGTACTTGCGTACGATTCGTATTGTGCTTTCTTTTAAATCATAAATTAACAACAACATGCTTTTCAAATGATTTCCAGTGTAAAACACATAATATGCACGTTAAAACCCGTGAAAGCACAAACATATAAACATGTTTCCAAACAAAATCTTACAACACAAAAACTTTGTTTAAAGTAAACACATTTTAAATAAAATTGTCACTTACTACTTGTCCAGGGCTTTTAGCAGATTATACATCTTTCCTAACTCTTCTCGGCCTGTAATAATACATTTCCCTTTATTAGTTTTCCTCAAAATTCCTTTAACATAACCAACAAGCTTTAAATATTTACACTTGTTCAATGGCTCACCACCGAGACCAATTTCCATCAAAATAATCATTAATGAGCGAGATTTAAAACAACCAGCGAGACTAACTAGCGAAACTGAGTTGCTAACAAAACTGTACTAGAGATACAATGACTAGCGAGACCAGTGAGACTTACTTAATCAGCAAGACCAGCGATACCCAGTGAGAGTCATGAGATGCAAAGCCTCCAGCAGTACCAGCGACACCCGTCTCACTGCTCACGCTTAATCTTTCAGTGTCGCTGCTTTTCCAGCGATACCCGTCTCCCTCAACTTCTTCCTTCTCTTCTGTTCTCACTTCTATCTGTTAAAAGTTGCATTTCCAGTCCAAATTAGAACTTCTTTCCTTCTTTAAACTTGTAAATAAATGTGTTTTCTAGCTTACCTCAAGATTTTAGAGCTTAACTTCTCTTCGTTCGACATATATTCTCAAGTTACTTCAAGTTGCTTCAAATCACTCGAAAAATCCATACCAGTTGCTTCCACCTAACATTTAACATGTTTTTTTTCAAATTCAGCTCAACCATCCTTCATAAGAATTGTTAAGAATTGAGTTAACTTACTAACCTCAAATTCTCAGCTTCAAACTCGATCTCCACAACTCGCTATTCTCCCAATACCAAACCTTGCTCCGATTGCATGACAGCAATAAACCTTCTGTTCCAGCTTCAATTACACCACGAAACAGATCAGAATTCTACTCAAATTTGCTTTAGACTCCTTCTTATACCTCTCTTCGTCACTCAGCTAAAAAATGGAATCTGTTGAAGCTTTTGAAAATGCAAAAAATGGTCGAAAACTCAGCTTTACATACTTAAACGACTGTCGACTTACTTCCACTTTCTCTTTTATTTTATTTTATTTCCAATAATCAAAGTAACTCCTTCACCATTCAAACGCAACCACCTTTGGCAAAATTAGATGCTAACTTGGACGCATAGCACCATGAGTCTGTCCCATAGGCTCTCTTGAATGCATGCTTCTCCGACACAACCCCCTACTATCATCAACCAACAGCTTCAACAAACATATAGCACCAACCATCACCCGTGCTCAACCTCTCGGACGCATGCCTCAACAAGCCAATGCATCAACCCTCATGCTTGGGCTCGGCTACCCAAGGTCTTCACCTATTTTCCAACCATCACCCATGCTCACTCTCATGGACGCATACCTCAACCCAGCCAACGCATAGCCACTCAAGCGAAAGGCTCTTAACCATCTTTTCTCAATCACCCACCTACTTTGCTTGCCATCTTCCAAAGATAAGAATAGGTCTTACAACGCTCAACTTCACTCTCAAATCTACAACCCTCATTTTGAATTAACTCACCTACCTCTGACTCATGCTCATCATCATAGTACACGACTCTAGGTTCCTTTACCTTAGTGGCATCAAAAAAATTATCCTCACTTAAGGCCATCAACTGTTAGACTAACTTGATTGCATATGCGGTTTAGGGCGGCCTCATTCTCTACCACCTGAGCTTCTACCCTTGCCAAAGTCTCCCTCTCTTTCCAAATGACCATCCTCACCTTACTTTTTAAGATATATTCTTTTAACACATTTTCTAGGGACGATTTCTCCTCTCTCGGTGTTGGATCATAACACTCATACTCATAGGAGGGGCAACTCACATACTCATGGCTAAAGTAACTAAAAGGATAAGGGTTAGGATTAGAGGGTGGTGGTGGTGGTGTTGGACCTAGCCTATTCTTTATTTTTTATTATTTCCTTAATTAAATGAGATTTTAACCTACTTGGACTTGTGAGTTTTCCACACTTAGCAAAATTTTTCCTAAATCTCAGCCACATTTCCTTTTTATCAAACACCCAATTGACTCTATCCCTTTTTCCCTTATTAAAAGCTAATGGAAAATTATTATTACTTAGACAAACACTAGAATTACCACTTGAATTTAGGCTCACTCAAGCCAACACTAGCCAACCTTTAACCACTTGGTTTTATTTTGAACTTAAGTAAAGGAAAATAAGAATTAGGGCTTACAAATCATTACCCCTTTTTAAGAATTTTGCCCTCGAAATTCAGATAGAATCATCCAGAGAAAAGGTTGGGGATACCCATCTTAATTTGATCTTCATTCTCCCAAGTAGCATTTTCCACTTTATGATTTCTCCACAAGACCTTTAACAAGTGGTATAGTCTTGGTTCTTAGCACCTGTTCCTTCTTGTCAAGTATTTGCACGGGCTCTTCCTCATAAGACAAGTCTTCTTTAAACTGAATAGGTTAAGTTTCCAATACATGTGTGGGATCTGAAATATATTTTTTTAGTAATGAAACATGGAACACGTCATTTATCGGTGGGGGACTAGGTAGTACCTTGGTCTAGAGCTTGGTTAGGATGAAAAAGAAGGATGATGAGCCACGCTGAAGCAAAGAGCTTGGTGGCTAAAGATGATTGGTGGGACCAGGCAGTATCTTGGTCTAGAAGCAAGAAACTCAAAGAAGACGTCGACTCTCCCAATTCACTAGTGCCATTTCCGCCATTTTTGCTCGAGACGAAGCTTTTTTATTAAGGATTCTAACCTAGGGCTGTTAGATTGATTTGGAGTCAGGAAGATCAATAAAACTTGAAGAAACTGAAGGTTTTCCCTGAAATCGGGCAAACCAAACGAGTTAACTTTGAGGAATTTTCAAGGGTGCTCGGGAAGGTTTTTGAAGCTCAATATTTTTGGTAAGTCAGTTAAGAGGTTACCCTTCAGTCCCATAAAATTTAGTTGAAGTTTATTTGAAAGTTGCAGCTCTGAAAAATAGAGTTGAAAACAGGTGATTGTTGGCTGAAATCTACTGGTGACTGCCCAGGGCTGTAGCCCACACCTGTTCACCCTCAGGCCCCACACACGTCATCCAATGCCCACACCCGACGCCCTTATGCAGCATTCCACGCCTACACCACCCCGTTGGAGCAGTCGCCCCGCCATCAGCGACACGCCCACGCCCATCAGCAGCCCACGTCATGCCCTGCCTATGCCCACGCCCACGCCCAATCCCCTACCAACGCATCATGCCCATCAACTGCCCATTTTGGCAGCCCACAAACATTTTGGATGTTTTTAGACATTTTTGGACCCTAATTGATATTTCCATGAATTTTAGCCTCAAAATGAACAATTTTGAATTTTAAGCTGATTTTTGGATATTTTAGAAAATTTTGAGAATTTTTACAAAAAGGTCTCTAAATGGCAAAAATGATGGAATAGGTGAAAACTAACCTTAAAATAGGCAATATGTGGGTGAAGTTTAGTTAAAATGAGGATTGTGGGAACTTAACGAAGATGACCTAATGTCTCTAAATTGATGTTTCAGGTCAAATTAGGGGTGTTCAAATAACTCGACAACCCGAATAACCCGAACTACGCAACCCGAAGTAGAAGGGTTGGGTTGGGTTGGGTTAATTTTTCTGGTTTTCTCGGGTTGGGTTGGATCTCAAGTTAAAATTTTTAAAATTCGGGTTGACCCAACCCAACCGAATTACTAATTGTAATATATATATATATATATATATATGTTTATATATATATGTTTATATATATTTTAAGTGAAAATGAAATTTCAAATTAAGGTTTTTTATCTTTTTCAATTTTCATTTTGTTTGCCGCCTCCCTCTCTCTCACGAATGACTCTCCCGTGCCCCCTGGCCCTAAGCTGCTCTCGGTCTCTGCAACTCTCCCTCTCCTCTCGATCTCCGTCTACTCTCGGTCTTCTTCTGCTCTTGGTCTCCCTTTTCTCTCGGTCTCCATCTGCTCTCGGTCTCCCTCTTCTCTCAATCTCTTGTCTGCTCTCGGTCTCCCTCTTCTCTCGATCTCCATCTACTCTCGGTCACCCTCTCCTCTCGTGAGTCTATGACCTCCTTAGTGCCTCAGATCCAACCGTCCAACCTCAGATCGAGCCGTTCGTCTGCCATCGTGACCGTTCCGCTGGTTCGTTCTTCATTGGTCTACATATATATATATATATATATATATATATATATATATATATATATATATATATATTTTAGTTTCATTTCATTTTAGTTTCACCGATTCTTTTTTTTTTTGTTCTTCTACTATTCTTCATTAAATTTTTTTTTTTTTTAAATTACAAATCTCCTGGAACAGTAAGTTCTTCCAGCACTGGCTGATTTTGAGGTTTGTAAATTTTGTTCTCCCAGTAGCCAATTTCATTTCTGGGTTATGGTTGTTTTATAATGTATTTGTGTATTTTTTTAGTTTTTTTTTTTTTTGGATGTTCTATAAAATAGATTTTATGTTAGGTTGATGGTTGTTCTGTTTTAACTCTAGTTTCTCTATTTTTATAGATTATGGAGAGCAGTGGAAATCTTAGTCAAACTACTCCTAGTCCTAGTCCTAGTCTTAGTCCTAGTCCTAGTCCTAGTCCTAGTACTCCTCCCCTCAATCCTATGGTTGCTAATACAGTTGGAATTGGTAGTTCAAGTAAACCACCATTACATTCTAAGAAGAGACCTAGATCTACTAAGACAACCTCCAGTGTATGGGATCACTTCACAAAGTTGGAAAATAACAATAATAGGTGCACGCGCAATTATTGTGGTAAAAAGTATGCATGTGATACTACTTCTTGTGGGACTAGCACATTATGGAAATACTTAAAAAATCAGTGTAAGAAGTATCCATATAAGAAGGAGGAAAAATGTCACTCTACTTTTAAAACTTATGCGTTTAAGAGCTTATAAAGAAAAGAAGTAAGACAAGAGAGGTGGTATTGGATCACAAGTTTGTGGAGTTGGCCGAGAAATATTGCTAAAAGTAGGAATGAGTATGCGTTGAAGTTGAAGGAAAATAGAGGTTTGTGCTTAAGTATTGGGTAAGTATAAGCCGTAGATAAGTTTGGATCAGAAGGATTGGATTGGAAGGTTGCATTGAGTGATTTCTGGAATTAAAGTAATTCTCAAGTTAAGAATTCTTCTAAGTAGAATAACCAGATTAGGAGAACACAACTATGTCTTTAAGACTTGGAAGTATGATTTAAGCAAAAGAAAGGAAATCTCATCAAGTGATGAAAAGAGTTACAAAGCATAGCTGGGAGCTAATTTGAGTTGGACACATATCTAGTAAGAGACCATGTTGGACGCATGGTCAAGACTAAGGAAATGCATGATAAAGGTAACCATTGTGGAAAAGAAAATGGGCAGTGTTGAAGTATGGTAAGGTAACCCGGGAGCTTGGGAAAAAAGGTGAACGCATAGGAAGTAACCCGAGAGCTCGAAGGGAAAGGAGTGAAACGCATAGGAGATAATTAAGGAAGGAGGTGTAAGCTTGGCTTAAGTAGGACGTATGAGTAAGAGGACTAAAGTTGAGTAGTGATGCATTGGAAGGAAATCTAAGTCTCGAAAAGAAGGATAAAACTCATAAGGTGAAATCGAGGAAAGATGCTATTATAATTTAAGGTAAACGCACGACTTTCATCAAGGAAGATTTTGTTAGATAATTTAGAAGGTTGAGAAGAAAGCCTAAAGGAAGAAAGCTGGAGATGGACATATACTAGATTTATCGATTGAGAAAATGGCTAAGCATAAGGAAGAGGTTGGAAGCATAACTTTGGATTACAACTCAAGAATGCATAGAGGGACAATTAAGGGATCCTTAAGGGCGAAAGGAAGGTCATGGACGCATAATAAAGTAGAGATAAATGCATGAAATACAAACGCATGAAGAAAGATCTTGAGATGATTTTAGTTAACAGTATAACAAGCAAAGTCAGATATTTATTACTCAAGAGAAGGGCTTGTAGCTAAGATATGGATATAAGGAAAGAAGTAATGGAAGCATGATAATATGCGGTTAAGGCACAGACGCATGGTAATGTGCGGGGGAGAAACCTGGTCAAAGGTAGGAAGGCCGGGAGGAAGAAAGAGAATAAAGAAGCTAAACCTTAAAAGGAGAAGTAGATGGATGTCTAGGGGCACTAAGTTGTATGCATAGTTCGTATCTCAGAGAAATTCAAATGCATAAGATAAGTTTAGAAAGGTTACGTGGTTTCATTTAGACTTAACACTTTATAAGGAGTAGGTGTTCGGTTGCATGCAGATTTGTCATGCAGGGTGACAGGTGGCAAACAAGTGGCGAAAAGAGAAGAGAAGTTGGATTCACCCCAAAACTATAAATAGGACCTTGAGGGAAAAGAAGCAGGGGATGATCATAAAGTCTGAGTTCTGGAGAGAAAGTAAGAGAGAAGGCAGAAAAGGGAAAAAATCCTTAGGTCCGTAGTGAAGTCTGCGGCCAAGAGATAAGATGTTCTTAACAACTTAGTTACCTTGCGTTCAACAAGTAGCTTTGCATTCAAGATAAACTATACGTTCAAGGTGAACGATGCGTTCAAAGTAGACCTTACGTCCAAGGAGATCTGTACTTCCAAGGAGTGAAGCCAGAAGAATTGGTTAGAAGGCTGCATCTTGCGTTCTAGTAACCAACCTTGCGTTCAAGGGCAAGGTTGCGTCCAACTAAGCGGACAGTGATGGATAAATGAGTATGCAACAGAAGTTAATTTGATTAATTTTCACTCTAAGATGCTCAATTTAAAGGATTAAACATGCAATTAAGAAGAAAAACCAAAGTTTCAATAACACTTACCCTTGAAGCTCCAAATTCTCCTTCAATTCTTGATGAATTTCAGCACCACTTGGTTGTAGACCACCACAAGAGTCTTCTCTACTATTCTCTAGGCTTAGATTGGATGGTGGGATCCAAATTTGTGGTGAATTTGAGAAAGAATGAAGGTTGGGAAGAAGATGAACAATGGATGAAATTTTGCGAAATTAACCCTTAATTTCACAAAATTCTTAACCATTTTTATGTCAAAATCATCTCTATTTATTAAAAAATAACATGCGATCCAATTGCATCAAAATTTGACAACACAAAATGGTTAATTTGTTGGTTAATTGTGAAGAAGACAACCAAGCTCCTAACTTAGTGGGAAAATCCAATCTTCAAAAATTAATTTTAAAATCAATTTTCAATTAATCTCCAAATTGACTTAAAATTGATTTTTAATTTCAAAAAGATAATTAGATAATTAAATAAAATAATTTAATATTTAATTAATTAAATATTATTTTAATGTTATTTTAATATTAAATAATAAAATAATATTAATTTTCCCACTTGTCCCGATTTTTCTAAAAAAAATCGATATGAATCCCTATTCATATGATTAATATTTAAACATTATAATTAACTCTATTTGTACGTTTAATTCGTAATTGCCTCATGTGTTGGTTGTATGTGTCTAAAACTATACATAAAGAATGAATAAAATTTCCTACAACTAACAATGAGGTGGACGCGGCGATGGTTAGTGTCAGATAGCATGCGTTGAGAATGAACGGAACCATGCGATAAAAGTAGAGTTAATGCAGGAGCTAGTTGATTACTTGAGCATATCCAAGTATAATTACTTACCTAAAACTTAGTTTGTGAATCTATCTCTCGATGTTTCGACGCCACATTAATCTTATCTCTAAGACGCATGGTAAGTTTGTGTTGGCAAAAGATGAACTACATCTCTGCACCTCATCTAGTCTCGATAAATGCTAAAGATTAACCATCCACTCTCTCAAGCTAGACAGTCGTGCTTACTATTTTTGTTTGTCAGACAAAGTTATGCAAGCTAATGATATGCATTAATCAAGATGTAACATACTTAATATTGCTTAAGAAAAACTAACTTCTAACATCTAACTCATTTAGCATTCAAATAACATGGTGTAAGGTATTTAATATGGAAATAAATGGAAGATAATCGTCAATCAAACTCATATTAAGAAAATAAACCATTCTCTCGAATGTCATTAACAAAACATAAGTAAGAAGAAGGGAAATGGAGATAAAACAGAAATGGAAGGCGTCAAGCCACCACTGGCAACGTCTTGCTTCATGGAGACTTGAGATGGTTTCTATCTGATACATAAATTTCATAGGGTGAAGGTTCTCACTCACTGGGAGATGACTCTGAAAGTTCTCAGAATCCTTCTCTCAGAAGAGCTCGAATGGAGGCTGGTTATGATGAGGGAGAATTTGTGCAGAGCTTTCGTCTCTTGAACTCGTTTCTCTCCCTTTTTCATTGGAGAAGCCTTGGGCTATTTATAGGCGTCGAAAAGTTGAAATTCATGATGACCTTACACCTTTACATTAAATTCCATGCCCTGCTGCGTAGACTTTTCACATCGTCAGTTCATTTGTTCTGCCATATTCTGATAGCGTGTTCTTTTGCATATTGACATGACAGCTTTTGCCCAGGCGTCTGTATCTACTTTTTCTCAATGCATGGTCTCAACGCATAATCTCGACGCATGGGTTTCCACTTGTTCTCGCAGCAGCTTCGTCTCTAGTACTTGGGTTATTTGTGCTTCTTTTCTTCTTAATCCTGCATTAAGAACAGAAAAACTCATAATTTTTCAGGTATTTTCTTTTGTAAATAGTGCCAACGCATGGTAATACATTTTACATAATTCAACTACCAAAATCATGCGTTTAAAGTTACTCTAATTAATTCAAAAGTGACTATAATAACTTGTATTTCTATAAGTTATGAAACGTCGATATATCATATATATCTAACTTTCATTCCTTAAGGCAAGATTTGAACGGTTCAAACTTATTCACCACATTATCTAAGATTTTAGTCCATTTATGAGCTAGTAAAGGGACCTAATGAACCTACAGATTATGAGCTCCAACGATTCGAGATTAACCGGTCAAACTCTTTAACCTAGTTAACCAACATTCGTTAACTAACAGGACACTCCACTAAAGCCTGTAGTTGCACTCTCCTCACTGTAAATATATTTGTGTCCATTTGATATAACCGTCATCGATAAGTCAATCCTTCATAGGTTATTCATAACTTCAGCTAGGTCAAATACCATTTACCTCTGAGTTACATCTTTTCTCTTTAAGTACCATTGTCCCTCTAATGAACAATTGATTTAGGATCTAATCACTAAATTCATTCCCTCTCGTGCCAATGAGAGGATGGAGCCCCTTGTTCAAGTCCTGGGAACAACACTTAAGAGAACAACCTCTCTTCTATCCCTAAGTTCGGTAGGAGTGAATTCCGTCTTGCAAATTCTATGTTCCCAACTATCTACCCAGTCTTATCCCTGAAATAGGAGGAATGTTGAGCAGTGCTATTGAGCTTACTCTTACTTATGTACATCAAGGGATAATTCTGAATAAACAGGAGTTCATAGATAGCTCAAGATTTAGATCAAGTTATCTAGGTCATCGATAAGTGAAATTAATCAGTGTTAATCGTAAACGATGTTAATACGTAACAGTAATTTTTTCAGGGTCAGTCTTACACAATCTCATTATGTAGAATACCCCCGCTCACATGTCTCTACATGAGCAAATCAGAATCACTTCATTTATGACACTTTACAACATTTGTAACAATCATGAAGCGGGTTGTATTCAATAGTGTCTCCAAGAAGAGGTACCCAACCTGATCCATGTACTATAAACTATTGAGGTTACTTACTCGAACTTGATCCTGTTTATGTCTCCACATAAAGTCCAAGTACTCATGATAGTAGCCAAGGGTTCGTAGTTTAATTGGATTTAGAGTTAATAAATAATTAATCCACTTGAATAACTTCATATGTACTAAAAATCACCTATTTACAAAAACTACGAGTTTTAGGACATACAACCCAACAGACAGAAGGGAAAATAAGTTTCCTTGCGTTTCAGACTTCAAAACGCTGCGTCCAAGAAGCTCGGGAAAGAGAATTAGAAGGAAGGAAAAAGGAATTACCCTTGAGCAAGTATTATGTGAGTAACATTAACGTTTTTCAAAATATGAATGCATTCTTCGTGATCAATAGCAATGGTTTTGGAATTTGATTAAGCATTCATGAGTCTTCAATGTGTATAGCATGCGTTTATATTTAAAAAGCATTTGAGCATGCTGGTTGTTTGAAATGAGTTTATTGAAAAGCATGCTATTTGATATTATCTGACTTTTATAGTTTTGTTGAAAAACATGTTGTTTGATGTTATATGATTTTGTGAAAGATTTGGAAATAAGCTTATTGAAAAGCTTGCTCTTTGATATTAAAGATTTGGTATTAAGTTTATGGAAAAGCATGCGGTTTGATATTAAAGATTTGGAATTGAATTTATTGAAAAGCATATTGTTTGGTATAATATGATTTATTGGAAGATTTGGAAATGTTTAAACTTCTGAATTTATGATACGATGTTTTCAAACATATTGTGTATTTTATAAAATCTTGAAATGGCACCCAAAGCTCAAGGACTTGGAGAAGCCCAAAGGGTAGCCGAAACATAAAAAAGGTACCCAACGCCGAGGGACTCGAAAAAGGCAAATGGGTAACCTGGATATGGAAATGGGACCCCAATGCTCAAGGACTTGGAGAAGGCATATGGGCAGCCCGAATTATAATACCTATACTTGTCACACCCCCTCCCGGACTACCTACTTAACCTGAAAGGAGATGTGAGGACAATATACATCACCCCTCTTGTGACGCATATTATCTCATCTTACATAACTTCCTATATACACATTTCATAAAAATACATTCATAGAACTCAGCCATACTACACATGATCATAATACAACAATCCTTCCTGTACAGAGTACACTTTGATCACAATAACATAATTAAACTTTCCATAGATCCATCATCATTTGTACAAAACCACATTGCGATCCCCAATCTTTACACAACTAGGTCTACATGCCACCTACATAAAGTTATATACAACGTACAACTCTCAAACGTAACTGAATTTCTAGAACTCGAGACTTAGGCAGGGTGAGCTAGAGTAGGCTAAGCACCGGGAACGTCCTCGCTACCTGGGGGGGGGGGGAAAGAAAAGAAAGAAACATGGAAAACGTGAGCTAAAAGCCCTCTGAGTTACTAGTCTTTGTAAAACAAACATTTATCGAAAACAGGCATGTTACATATGTACAGATAAACGAGGATTTAACATATTATTCAGGTAAAGCATACTTTCCACAAATCTATCAATCTCATAAATCCGATTTCAAATGGTATATGATTGTTTTCCAAAAGAAATGAAACAGTTAACAGTTTGGGCTTTCAAACTTTTCCCTTAGTTGGGGCGGAGCAAGGCTCAACACACCCAACGTCGAAATCATCCCTAACTCAATGCGGAGCAAACTCGACGCACCAGCCAAATCAACCTCTATGTGCACATAGGAATATGATGGGTTGCCCAAGTACCTTCTCATGTCCTTCAGTACTGGGTCCCAAGGAAACTCACGCGGCTTCCCGTGTCCTTGAGCACTAAGCCTCCTCTAAAACATTTTAGAAATCCGTTCACATAATAGTTCATATGAAAATCATTTCATAGAAAATCATACAGATCTTTATTCAATAACATTTCATAAAATTGCTTTCTATCAACTTTAGAAAACATATAACATGCCTTGTGAGTAATACAATCAAACATTATGCATTTTAAACAGTTCATCGCAAAGCCATATTTCATAAGAACATTTTTAATAAAAATCGAATTGAAAAATAAGGAGTCACTCACAACTCTTCCTAGGCCTTGAGTGGGTTATACGCCTTCCCTATCTCTTCCTGGCCTGAAATAGACATTTTACCTTGCGTTACATTGTCTTTTACTTGATCATCAAATATGCATAAATTCTAATTGTTACTTATCATTGAGTCTCCCCCTTTTCCCGAAACAAACATCATAAGCGAGATTCCTAGCAGTACAACCCAACAGAACTTGTTACTAGCGATACTAGGTTGAGCGACACTAGTGTGACCTTACCTTAGTAGCGACACCCAACGATATCTAGCGAGTTTTGTGAAACGGAAGACTTCTTTGCGTCTCACCAACACTCGTCTCGCTATCAGTACTTAAACAACGCAATGATACACGGTTCTTAGCGGCACCTGGCAACTGTGATTTCTTCCTTTCCTCTTGTTCTTATTCCTATCTGTTAAAAGTCATAGATTCAGACGGATTTAGAACTTCTTCCCTTCTACAAAGTTGTAGAGAATTGAGTTTCACAGTTTACCTCAAAATTTCAAGGCTTAACTCTTCTTCGTTCTCCAGTTATTCCAAAATCACTTCATACTGCTCCAGATTGCTTAACAATCCCGTAAGCACTGCTTTTACCTAAAGATTCACATGATTAACTTCAATTTCAGCTTTACCATCCTTGATAAGACTTGTTAGGAATTATGTTAACTTACTGACCTCAAAATTTCAGCTTTAAACTCGGCTTCCTCGATTCGTTCTACTCCAAACATTAACCACTGTTCAGTCTGTGCGACTAAAGATCAATCTTCAGTTCCAACTCTGTTTTCAGCACCAAGACGAGTAGAATTTCGCCCAAAATCTACAAGAACACCTTCCTTAACCAGGTGTGTGATAGCACCATAAAAAGTGTTATTTTTCCTAGCTTAAAATTCAAGCTTCTTCGTGAATTTTATATGTTTAAATGTTTGTTTTGTAGGAATTCAAGCAAATCTTGTGCCTCGAAGTGTTACGAGCTGTTCAGGGTTGATTTGGAGCTATCGGAAGTGAAACCAGGCACTTGGAGCTCAATGACATAAAAATTACAAAAATGCCACTGGGTCAAGTGCAAAGGCAGAAAGCAAATTTGGCCAGAGCGCAATGACGCTTCGGACTTTGATGGATGAGTGACGCACGCATGCGCACATAGCGACGCTCTTCTCTTAGTATGAATTTGTTTTTAGCAGAATTAGGTCATAGGAAGTCCGATTTTGGTGATTCTAACTGCAATTTCTCTGTAATTTCTTCCTCCTAGCACCTACATCTTTGTGTTTTTCAGTTATTTCATCTCCAAGACTCATCTTGTCACATAATGAGTGGTTAAGGTAAGTTCTTCTAGCTTAGGGTTAGGTTGAAATTCATTTTGGCTTGGTTGAGAGACTTGTAAATTCTTGTTTGCTACTGATTTTCTATTGATTCTTGATATATTTCAACTTCTATACATTAAATTCATGTATGGTTTGATCACCCAATTTGTTTTCTTGCTTGCTAGGGAGTAATGCATCTATGTGTGTTAGTTCCAATAGGGCATAGATTAAATCATGCTTTTATGTGAATTTTAAATTCTTTTGCTAAATTGCATGATTAATCATTCAAGAATTGGAGTAATTAGTAATTCCGGCAATGAATTGCTAATGAACTTTGTTAGATTACCTTAGCTTAATGCGGTGTTTAATTGATTAGGCCTCTAATGGAACCAGTTAATTAGACATTTAGACTAATTAAGTAATTGGTTAGTTCAATATGGCGTTGGTTTTGATCTTAAGTCAAGCTAACCGACCAAGAATAGAGTTGAGCATGCAATTAATCCTTTGAGTTTGATGAACAACCAAGTCTAATGAATGAATTTCGAATCCATAGGCTAGGTTTTTTTTTTTTTTTTAATTGAATTAGTTACAATTTCAATTATGCTTTTACATTCATGCTTTTATATTCAATTGCAGACAAAACAATACTCAACCCCCCCCCTCCTGTGACCATTCGAATACAAGTTAAGGCTAGGATAGTTCTCTGTGAAGACGACCTGTTCCCACTAGCTGCAAACTCTTGAGAGTGGTTTAGATATATTATTTGTTTTGGGCCTCAGAAGGCCAACAACAATATGTAAGCTATAGTTCTATGTCTTGTAATTCCATTTTCTGCACAGAACTAATTGAAGAAAACCCTAAGAAACTCTAATCCATTATTTGTTCTCAAACGTTTTACTCTTTTATCAGTTTGATTCTCAACCTTCATCTTCCATTCTTTAAACTTCTGAAAGGTCCTTTGATTTAAGAATGCAAGTCCACACTTTCCTTGAGTAGTCATCAATTAGAGACTAGTATCTTGAGCCACAAGTCAGCATGTATATACCGCAAAATATCCTTGGTGGTATACTCTCCTTTTGTGAATTTAAGTCTCTTAGACTTTCTATACATACAGTGTTCAAAAAAGTTGAGTCGTTTAGTACCTCTAGTCTTGATAATTCCCTGGTTAAGAAGCTCTTTCAGACCACCTTCACTAATATGAGATAGTCTTTTGTGTCATAGTTTAAGTTTCTTATCTTTTCCACTTTAAGCTATCAGTACATGATCTTTAGACTGAACATTTTTTTATAATATACAAGTCATTTTGCTTTGGAGCTTCAAAAATTGTTCTAAACTCTTCTAAGACCTTAAGTGATCCCTCATTTACTGTGATCATGCAGCCTATCTCATCAAGCATCTCAACTGAGATTAAGTTCCTTCGAGTTTCTGGAACACGCCTCACATTATTGAGCAATACTTCTCTATTGTCTTCTAATTTCAGCATGGCAGACCCTATTCCTACGACCTTACACCATGATTGTTTCCTATAAACACTGAGCCTCCATCCCACTATTTGTAAGATATAAACCACTTCTTATTAGAAGTCATATGAAAGGTACAACTTGAGTCCATCACCCAATCTTCTTTATCCTCAGTGTTTACTTTCATGACCTTCTCATTAGTTGCAGCTAGGGTTTCAGAATACACGTGCCTCATCTCCAATAGAGAAATCTACCTTTCCAGGTTCCCTTTGACTTATTAAAGTCTTTAAAGTCCCTTTTTTTTCCTCTTTGGCCAGTTTCTTTTGATATGACCCTTTGACAATGATAGCACTTAATCACTAGTTTTTGCTTATGAAACCTCTGCCCCTTTGTAAACTTGTTCCTTTTGAAGTGATTACTTTTCCCTTTTGAAAACAAGATCTCACCACTTCCAGAACTCTTGGATTCCAACTTGAATTCCAGTTCTTTACACTTTATGGTTGCAATTACTGCATCAGTAGAGACACTATCCCTTATACTTAAGTGCAATCTTTATATCCTTGTAAGTGTCCAGTAAAGAATTAATAAGGATGATTGCTTCACTTTCTTTGCCTAATTTCTCCTCTGTTTGATTTATTTGTGAAGTCATCAAGGTTCTCATCCATTGATTTTGTAGCATTCATCTTGAATGAGAACAACCTTTCCCTCAAGAAAATCTTGTTAGGCACACCCTTCTTTACATATAAAGCTTGTAGTGTGCTTTCATCAATTACTTGCCTTAACACATTGTCAGTGGCATTCAACAATAGAGTTCTATATGCAATTTCTTCAATATTTTTGTTTCTCTTCTTGAGTTAGGGTTGCAGGCAAAGACTTAGGATCTTCTAATCCTTTTAAGGCTTTTTAATAAATCTTCTTTTACCACAGATCAAAATCATTATTGCCTATAAAGTTCTCAATCACGTATTTCTTTACTGCCATTTAAGATTATTTTCTAGCTCCGATGCCAGTTTATTAACCCAAATTACACTTCCATACAATACAAACACGTGTAATTATGCATGCTTTACATCCGTTGGTAATTTACTAATCTTGGTAGCAAATATGGAATTTGAATTAAGCAAAGGGAACTAAAAAGAATTCATTTATCACATGCAGATTAGAAATTCTGAAGCTAATTTTCTCTACCTCAGTTTTGAAATATTGAGTGAAATTGGATTCAAGATGAAGAAGAATTGAGGGAAAGAAAGAGCACCAAAATTGTAGTGGTTTGGCAAGAGTTGCCTATATCCAGTCTTCGAAATAAACCATGGAAACATTCATTCAAGGTTCTTCTAAGGAGGATTGGCCTAGAGTAATTAGAGATTTCTCAGATTGATTCTTTTTTTTTTTTTTTTTTTTTTTCTGAATTAAAAGATTGCTCTCATCTACTTTTCATATTTATTGTTTATTCTTGGAACTAATTTAAGTTTTATTACATTGTTATATGCATGGTAATCAGGGAGTGTGGTACCCTGAGAGATAATGCAGTATGTTGAAGAGATTAAGATGAGGGTGGGGCTATTAGAAATTGAGGATGGATGTTAGTAGGCATAGGGCAGAGGTTAGACCGTCTCCCCTGTCTGTTCGGGCTACGGTGGTGCGATGGTTGTTTACATCGCGACTGACGCTGAGAAGCTGCTCTACAATCTCCACTCTTTATCCTTTGCTCTTAATCCTTATGGAGTTATCTATGTTGTGGTATACTCTTTGATCTTAAAGATTCAATGCTGTGGCCTTCAAATGCTTTTTCTCCTTGCCTTTCTCAAATTGTTGGGGCCTTTCAATGTTAATTACCTTTTTTATGCGGCTTAAAATTTAAAATAAAATAAAAAGTATTTCTGTAGCATCCTCTCCGCTCTCAATTTACTGACTCTATGCTTTTTCCTTATCACATATCTCCACTACAAATGGCTTAAATTAGAATATTAGGAAAAAAAAAAAAAAAAAAAAAGTTACTATACCTTTTAATTTACTTATTCATATTATATGTTGACATTCCTAAAAGTAAAATTAAAATATTTTTACCCATGATAAAGAAATATTATAAAAGTGCTTTTACGTAAGTCACATTTCATATTGTTATGATAGAAAAATGATAATAAAGTTGAAAAAGGATGACCTTTGAGTGGATATGAAAAAGTTGCATATGAATCTTATATTCTCTACTTTGCATATATATGAATCTTATATACTCTACTTTAACTAACTTTTGCCCTTCAGAATTTTAATTATTAAAGCCAACCATAGGCCATTGCCGAAGGTTACTAGCAAAGACACTATATATATTTTATATTCTGAATTGTTTCGTTATTTACAAAACGGCCACTTCGTAATCTTTGAGACAGAAAAATTAAATTATGCCTATAACATATATAGTATTGATTCAATGGTTTTTATTATTACAAGCTGCCCGTGGACTTGACCTCCAGCTCGTTTTTCTTGATCTAGTCTCGCTTTTCTAGTTGACCTACCTAAAAGATCTTCGCATCGACATGGTGTCAAACCTACTACATTTTAATGCCTAAGTTAGTATAGAGTATATAGTTCAACTAATTACACAGGAATAAATAAGGTTAAGGCACTCCTTTGGAGATTTCCTACTCTCCCCCTTCAAGGTGGTTGAATAGGGCTATTCATGTCCTTCCTCTAACAATCGTCTATGTGGTTACATGTAAACTTTAGCAATATCAAGATTGTTTTCGGCTCGAGGCTCTACAAGGTGCCAAATTGAGTGCAACCCAATTATTTTTTTATGGTTATTTGTTATTGTTTTACCAACTTAGCTGGTTGGCCTAAACTTTGAAGGTCTAATTTTTTCCTTTTGGAAAGCACATTCCTCTTTATCTACTCCTGATTCTCTTTGAACTTGGATCCCTCCATGGACTTTGGGTTTTGCATTAGACAGCTCTTAGTATATATTATTGAAATCCTGAATAATTTGATTTGGGTAATATATTATACAACACATACATGGAAAAGAAAAGGCTTCCAAAATTAATAATTTCAGGGAGAAAATACCTAGAAATGGAAAAGAAAGTTGGTAGAAGAATTATGTATATAACTATTTGAAAAAAACACTTTTGTCCATCTTTAATTTATACCTACCTTTGTGAATACTATTCAATTGTCTAATAGATAATTTTCTACGTGGCAATCTTTTCTTTTTTTCTTTTAAAATAATTCTAATTTTATTTTTGTTTGCTACTAGATCAGTGGATGCACACAAATAATTGCATCTTTTATTACTGGATCAATAGATGCACACAAAGTATAAATCCTAGAGGCCACTAGGTTAAATTAACCTTTAAACTAGTTAAACAACATCACTCTTTAAAGGTATTTTGAATGTAAATGTGAACAGAGGGGTGCATCATGAATTTCTCGATTGCACCTATTGTTTTTGCAGTCTATCGGTCTCCAACGATGCTGTAAAATTAATTAAAAAATTTGTCACATATATATTAATAGAGAAACCTATTTGACATTTTTATTACTGATTATTTATTATTTGACATTTTAATTAAAAAAAAAACAACTTTCTGTTTAGTTAAGTTAAATCACAATTCTTTTAGCTTACTTTTTTTTTAGTACGGCACTGGTTTTATAGAGACTACAATACAAGTAGTCATGAATCATGAGGATCAATAATAGGTAATTATATATATTTTAAAATAATGAATCTTTTGAGTACCCAATTAATTGCCAGCCAAATTATCCACTCATAGATACTCATTTTATTCTATTCATTAGCCAGCTTCTAAGTATCTTTTTTTCTCTTTTTAATCAAAATTTTATTTTATTGAGCGCAACAAATATGGATGAGGGTTAATTCCAACCACCAAATTTTAATTGATCAAATTTTTTTATTCATTTTTCTTCATTCATGATAAAGTCAATATGATGAATTAAATTTAGATAAATATAAGGTTTTTTTTCTCCTCAAAGAGTGTCTTTTCAAAGTTGATTCCTCGTGTATTAACCACTTTCAAGTATACCATTTTTATTAATTAATATAAATATCGGCGGATAATAAAGTTATATGGCATGATACTCAGGAGTTGGCAAAAGAAGAAGAAGAAAAAAAAAAAAAAAAAAAAAAGCCACCTTAAAGAGGAAAAATATTAAAAATTCTGTTAACTTCTCAGAAATTATTTAGAGAAAGAATTTGATACTGTCAGCTCTTCTTATGACAAAATTCTTCCTTTAAATTTATGTTAGTTCCTTGAGTATATATCATCCATAATTCTTTTTCCAATCAATTTAATTAACATATACAATAAGAAAACCTAAATCAAGTTTTTATTTTATTTTATTTTATTTTCAAATTAAATTTTGGCATGATTTTTCCAAATGATTTTAGGTGATAAAGAAAAAACAATTATACGAAGAATTAGTGCTTATAAACTTATAAATTTTCATAAATAATGAAACAAAATACTAAAGATTATCGATGAAGATATTATTAAAAGATAGGAGGAGTAAATTTATTTATTTATTTTTTTTTTTGGAGTATAATGAATATTTTTTTTAGATTTTTTTTCTTATGATCTTTCTCTGAGGAATTATGCGCCAAACATAAAATTGGAGTATGGAATATGGTCGAAAGTTGTCAGGTTGAAATGATCATAAAAGCAAGAAAGGACGGTTGTTGAATCTTGGTTGATGAATAATATTGGTAATTTAAGTAGACAATTCACTGTGACAATACTTTGGAATTTATACTAAGTTGACACACTAACATTTCTTCTCCTGAGACATCCAATCAAGCATCTTCCTACCCTTCACCATAGGGTCAACTTTAACTAACCAACCGCTACCCTACCATCAAATTTTTGCTTGTGTTTAGATCAAATTCACACCTAACTCCAATAATTTTGTTGGTGCTTGGATCTTGCGCACGTTCTTTTTCATCACGGTTTTTCATGGAATTCACCTCTTTCTCACATTTTCTAGTCTAGTCTTTCTTTTTAAACCAATTTGCATGAAACTTCTTCACATCAATGTGGCGCTAAGCCTACCATATTTTGATGTCTAAGTTAATTTAAGAAGTGTATATTTTAACTAAGAATGCAAAATTAATTGGTTAAGTCTCTCTCTTGGAGATTACTTACGACTCTTCCCCATTGGTATTGATGAATGGAGTTATTTATAATATCATTCCTCTAATAGTCGCTTGTGGTAACATGTAACCCTGGCGGTGTTAGGATAGTTTATGACACTCGAGGTTGTGGGGCACCAAACTGAGTGCAACTTGGTTATTTACTAATTGGTATATATTCACCAACTTGGCTTCTAGGCCTAGAACTTGAAATTCTAACTTTTTCTTTTTGGGACATATATTTCCCCATGCCACTTTTCCAATCTCTCTTGAACTTTGGGTCTTGCTTGAACAATGTTCCTCAACAAATTCCATAGGAAGACAATCATCTAAACATACAACATTTAGGTGGTGAAAATTATACATTATAGGGAAAAAAAAAAAACTTGGTGCAACCCAATAAAAACGTGACATGCTGTAATTTTTTTTTTAAATTGAATAATTTTTATTTTATTTGTTTATTAGAAGAGACTATATGAGATCAGTTGCACCTAATCATTGCTCTATATTATATATATATAAACTCATTTTTTCAGACTTTCTCTCTATTTATTATTTTTTTTTTCCTACCTGCACTTTATGTTGATGAGTTAATTTTAAATAGGAATTCCAAAGCATATTCTCCCTATTTTAATAGACTTGGAGAGTAGAAATTCTTTTTTCATCTCTATTAAGTTTGATCATTGTATGCTTTTGCTTTTGCTTTTAAATATATTTAGCTTTAAAAAGAAAAAACAAACATGGAATTGAAAAAGTTGTTTCTTTTAACATTGGTCTTAATGAACAAAAGATGTGAGAGTCATATTGATTAGAACAAGCAATTTTACTTTGAATAGTTGATTGGAAACTCAAAGGAGCGTGGGATTTAATTATTATTCAAATACTCTATACTTTTGGATAAATCGGAGTGGGGGTTTTGTTATAGGTTGAGAGTGATATTTTTGTAGAGTATTCAGGTGAATGTACAATCAAATGAATTCCACTCAAGATAAAAAAGGAAAACAAAAAATCAAACGAATTGGCAAAAGAAGAAGTGACTAATTAAGGAAGAAAATAATATTAGAAGACAAGAGAGCATTGGCCATATTTTATTTTATCTCCTTAAACAAATTATACAAGAAAAATGGAATATAAGCCAAATTTGATTTGAAAGAGATTGAACAAAATCTTAGGGCACTTTTGGGAAGGACACTTGTCTACTTCTCTTGGCTTGCTTAGTGGACAATGTGTGACAAAGTGGCCATTTTCTTACACATTTTCCTATTGGTATTTGAGTACTTTATACTTCAAATGCTTAAAAAGACAAAATATTTAATCAAATGAGTGAAAGGTATTTTTAGCCATAAAATTATATATTATATTCTTCATCATATGGTACGAGTTTATTTACACCATAATCTTTTCATTTTATCTCGTAAACGTGTCAAAATTTAGTCACATTTTCAATATTTCTCTTATCGAACGAAAAACTATTGAGTCTCTCCTTAAATAGTTGTTCAACGTAAATTACTTTTAAGCATGACACAACAGAATTATACCATGACGACTCAACTATAACTATGTATGTCTTTATTAAGGTTAACAACTTCTTTATTTGTTATACGATGATATTTATTAATTGAAGCTATGTTAGAAGTTATGACACTGATACCACTTTGTTATGGATTATACGTTGATACTATGACTAATCCACGTGGAAAAATATAATGCAACAAATGTGTACTTCATTAGACCTTTCCTTTTTTCATTCAAACCGTTGTCATTTTCATTTCTTTAAAATAATAAAGAGAAAAAAGACAACTTCTCAATGTTTAGAAGAAACTAGCGGCCCGTTACTTCATTATTTATACAAAACCTAAATCATTCACTCACATCCAATAAACAGTAGTTAAGTATTAAACGGTAAACACATATGTTTTATACACTTCAAATAATGTTGATAGATTATTTCCACATTGTCAATTAGTTTTAAAATGAAACTCCATATTACCTAATAATGTATTTTACAATCAGATTAAAAAGCATAAGTACTTCTGTTAATTTACCCTATTCAGTATGCTAAATATGGAAAAACTCTAAATGAAAATGAGTGACTTTTTCAGCCATAAAATTTAAAATTGATATGGATTGAAAATATCATTAAATTAGGAAATCTATTTATTCTCTTTTATGTCAGTGTTTTAATCCTAGTAAGCTACATTTCTTTCTTGTAACTATGAATAATATATTCCAAGAATTTTGTGATTGACATATTGATCACTGCATTCCAACATCAAAGGGGATTAATTAAGTCAAAAAAAAAAAAAAAAAAAAAAAAAAAGAATCATGATTAGTATGGAGAGCAAAAGAAGTGGGTCAGTTTATTTTTATAGTCCAAAGAGATTCTTCACTCTCAAAATTAAGGCATGGGTCCCTTTCAAGTCCTCACTAAACACTTACTTGGACATTGGCTGACTAATATTTCCTTGTCATCCCACCTCCACCACCACCTCCACCTCCACCATATAAGTATAATGTCACTGGTAGGCTTCTCCAATTTAATTCCTATTCAACCTATTTATTTTGACCGATCTGACCAAATAGCACATAAAACTAAAGAATAAAAATGGATCAATAGATACACCCAAACATTTCAACTAAGTTAACACATTCATAACACATTGATCACTATACCTTGAATCTAAATAGCTAAAGGTGTGTTTGGATTGATTTTCTATGTGTTTAAATAAGTGTTTATAAGTAAAAAAAAAAAATGTTTATAAACACTTAAAAAGTCAATTCAAACATGCTCTAAATATAGTCTCAAAAGATGAACCAATGAAGTACACAAATAAAAGATGCTAGAGGAAAGCTTTCCCATTTATAGCAAAATAAAGAGGAAGTATCATAGTTGAAAATAAAATTAAAAATTAAAAAACAATTTTGATCACCAAGAGGAGGCAGCCAAAGAGGTAGATATATCTCCCATATGTGTAATTGTGTATATATTAGAGAAACTATGGGACTAAGTGGAAAAAAATTATCTGATGGAATTTGCTATATTCTGGCAAATTTCTCTAAATTTTTTAATGTATGGTTAAATTATAACTTGTTTAAAAAACATTGAAAACATAACCTCTAAATTGTAGAAATTATTTCAATCAAATCTTCAATTTCATCAATCAACTGCCTCAACCTAATAAATTAATTAAATTATATAGTGATCAACTATGTTGGAGATTTACTCATTGTCTTTATATTTTTCTAATGCAGTTTTTGGTGGTTTTCTCAGTTATTACACATGAAATCTTATCATCTACCTTAGATATGTCTATTTCTTGCAAAAACATATTTTCTTTCCTAATTTGGATTTTATATATGGAATATTTTTTTCCTAATCTGGAAAATCTCAAGAATACCATATTGATCAATATTTTTCTTTTTATGGTAGATCTTATTTTGACAAAAAAATGAAATATTTTTTCAGGAAATTCTTTCCATATTTGGCCACGAGTTTTAAAGGAGAATAATGGACTTCATTGAAGACTGCCTCATTTGTTTATTGTTTGTTAGAGTTTTGAAATTGATTATTTATTTATTTAATGCAGGGTGTTATGGTGTGGTCATTTGCTTGATGTCGCAGAAGTTTCTTAGCTATTATTCTAACGAGCGCTATTTCTATTGTCCAAACTTTCCTTATTTGAAAATTTTGGTAGATTTTATTTTTTGGATTCTTTCCTTCTTTATGGTCTGTCGAATTTTTTAGGAATGTTTTCCTTTTCTATTTATTGAAGGTTTTGTACCCTTGCAAGGATTGATCTTCATTATTGAATATTTTCAACAATTGTTGTTCTAGAGTCCGACCTCATTTTGTTCTTGGTGAGAAAGAGCTTTTGTCTTAGGTGGCCGATTTGTGCAACATAGTGATTTGATCTTTACTCGCTTTATAACGATGTGTGTATCTGTTGTTTGAATCATTCAAGAACGTGAATATCATGTCGATCTTAGGGGGACCCTAAAACTTCATTCATCGAGAAGGATTTCTCAAGCCTTATTGAGAGCCTAAGGTGTCATCCATTGAAAAAAGATTCTCGGTCTTAAGGGGAGCCTAAGACTTCATTCATCGCGAAGGATTTCTCAAGCCTTAAGGGGAGCCTAAGGTGTTACGAATTGAGAAGGGAGTTTTCAAGACTTAGGGGGACCTAAGTTCTCATGTGAAGGGAGTTTACTAAGTCACGAGGAAGATAATCAAGCTGAGAGGAGCCTCACACACTATCAGAGGACGAAGTGTTCATCACTAATATTATCAAGCTTAGGGAAAGCCTATGTCAATTGAGAGGGAGTCTCACATTTAGGGGAGCCTAGGTGTTTGTCAAGTTAAGATCTACAAGAGTCACTATAGAAGTTAATACTTTACAAATAAGTATTTTGTTGTAAACATTAATTAACACTTCCATTAGTGGATTATCTTTCCTATACACACTACCCCCAAACATAGGTAGTTTATTGTCGAATTGGGTTACCAACTCCTGCATGCAAATTCTCTTTTGCTTATTGTTAGTTTGGTTGGTTGTTACAGTATTTTTATGTGTTTTGGGTTTAACATCCATATTTAGGTGACCAATCATCTTATAGCTTTTTCAAACTACACAAATTATAATTAAAGTGTGTATATATATATTTTTACAATATTTAGCTAGCCCAACTTTTTTTTAGTTCTATTTGAAAAACTATATTCTAACTATTAAAATAATGTAGTATGTTAAAAATCCCACATTAGAAAAATCTAAAGGGCCTCACGATCTTTATAAGGTAGATGTGTTACTTCTTTCATTATCAAATAGTTTTGAGAATAAACTTTATGTTATCTAATTATGATAGCAAAGTTCATGATCAATTCCATATAGAGATTTAATTAAAAAAAAAATTGGGATTTGATCTAAGAATGTTGACATCATTTTGGCCCCATGTTATCTAATATAGGCTTCAAATCAATTTCTATAATTTTATATATTTAGGAGACCAATTTGATGAAATTGAAGTCAAAGCAAGTACAGGTGAAGTGATATATGAATATGTTTGTAACTAAGAGGGGGTTTGAATCCTTTACCTTTGTGGTAGAGAAAAAAATTAATGAAATTAAAAATTCAAGAAGAGAACGGTGTGAAGTGTTTTATGTAGTCTATTTTTCAACAACTCATAACAACATAGTTGACAATATTGAACGCAAAAATCCAAGGCTTTGTCTTAGTCATAGATAGATGGTGAGATGGTGAATGATTTGAAGGAACGGTGTGGAAAGAGCTTATCACATCTTTCTCCATTGCACCTTTGCAATGTACTTGGAAAAACCTTTTACTCTCCCTGCCAACTTGGTCACCTTCTAGAAAAAAGAAAAAAGAAAATTGGTAAATAATTTTAAAATGAACTGGGTATCAATTTGAATGGGTATGGTAATTCAAAATCTTTTCAAAATGAATGGGTATGAATTTGAATTTTGTTTAATAAAACTCTAGTAGATTTGTGAATTTTAAGAATTTGAAAGTTTAAGAACTAAATTGGTAAATAATTTTAAAAGTTTAAAGATGACTAATTAACTAGACACATATTTCAAAGTTCAAAAACTAAATTTTGACAACTTTGAGAAAATAATGTAGTTACCATTACTTCCTAAGTTTCTAGTTGAAAGCTCTCTAAAAATTTGGGACAGTTGCACATATAGTAATTAAACCCAAAATATAAACAAATATAGTACAGTGCCAAAAAATTTGTATATATAACAAAATTTAGATCTACGTAACTATCGGGGTCTATTACCAATAGAAGTCTATTTAACAATAAAGTTTATCACTGCAAGATTTTGTCATATATATTTGCACTTATTTAAAAACAGTGCTATACGCTTTAATCATTAACTCTAAAGGTGCTACCAATCATAATTACCCTAAAAGTCATCTTGGTTTTATAGCTCTAATTGGCATATTTTTATAATGTTTCTCACATACTTATATACGTGCAATAAAGTATTGTCATTTTCTTTTTCTTTTTTCAATAAAAGAGTTTTATAGTGAAGGTTTTTGCAATTTCTCTTTTTTAATTCTCTTTACCTACAATTAGTACCGTAAATCTACCAAGAGAGATCTATTTTGAGAGGCTGAAATGACAGTTACCTAAGTTTTAAAAACCTACGTTTTTTTTTTTTTTTTTTTTCTTTTGTACCTTTTGCTTAATTTATTATTGGGTAAAATTACGTAAATGACAAAGGCAGTCTCTCATTGCTTCTCTTCTCCTTCCCTCGTCGCCTCTTCTTCTCTCTCAAGATTGATCTCCTCTCCCCAACTCACCTTTTTCTCTCACTTCATCCTCCAAAATTCACCCTTTTCATCGTTCTTCCTTGAAGGATTATATTTTGACCATACTCTTCACTTTTTTTCAAGAAACCCAACCATCGCCAATCTATGAATTCGATCTTAAAAATAAAAATAAGAAAAAAAAAAAAAAAACATTTGCTGATCTACAAATCCAAGTCAATAAACCAATCTACTATCGAGGATCGAGTAGTAAGAAGTGAACAAAAGAAATGTCAAGGATCGAATTTCCGAATCTAGGATGAAGAAGCGTGAAGATTGACCAAAAAGAAATCACCTAATCGAAGTGTCAAAAGTCCTGTCAGTTGAAAAAAAAATTGTTAAGCCTTGGAGTACTGGTTAAGTGTTGCCTTTATTAATGGTAAAAAAATAGTTTATTTTGATGTCATGAAATTCTCTAACATATGTTCTAATTAAACTCACATGTTTTCCCTAATAAGACCAAATATAAACTTAACTAAGTTAAGTATCTTGATGAGTAATTGGGTCGAACATAGGGACTTTTATGATAATTAATTACTGTTGGTTGTTACTTACATATTTTCACACTTTAAAATTAATCAAGTTGGTTAGAAAACTTATATTAAAAAAAACTACATACAAATGAACGATAAGATAGGAAGAATGATTAGAGAGAGAGAAAGAGGATAAGCATGCAATCATTGAAGATGTGGATGGTATGCATCGATGGTAAAAAAAAATAATAATAATAAAAAAAATAAAAAATAAAAAATAAAAAATTCAACACAAATACAACCTGTCTGTGTGGGTGTCTGACAATTACTAAATCAAGTAGGGTTGAGAAGATGATTCACCAACATTCATTCAAGTTTATTCATTAAGCATCCGTTCATGCCTTTAACTTAATTAAAGCAAGGTAACCACTTCTCAATGTTTAAGCCACATTAATATTTCCTCTAAGACGTATGTTGAAGTTAAATGAAAGCAAGATTATCTTTATCTCTAAAGCTACTATACTTGCCTCGTTTAATAATTTCCACAGTCACTTGCTCTCTCAAGCAGTTAACTATTTCTGGTAGGAGCTCTTTTGTTTACAAGAGACATAATTTAACATGAGTACAACTTTCCACTCCCAGACCGAAGTGGTTAACCGGGTGCTTAGAGGACTACCTAGAATGCTTTACAAGCGATAGACCAAGGGAATGGGTACATTGGTTACCATGGGCAGAATAGTGGTACAATACCACTTATCATTCGACAACCAAACAAAAACCATTTGAAGTGGTATATGGGCGCCCACAACCTCACATGTTGGACTCATGAGTATAGGATGAGGACGTAAACAAGATGAACCTTTACTTATGTAAAACTTGTTAAAATGTTAAATTACTCTTTCCAACCTATTAAAAACTTAGCTATTCATTCTAGAGGAAAGCAAGATCATGGATATATGAAGAGTGATAGAATTTATGCTTTGTATTGAAAATGAAGTGCAACATAATGTCATTGTCTTAATATGAATTTGATTTCGAACAAAAGGAATGATGAATGAAAGAGTCTAATCACAGGAGTGAAATGGTTGAGCTACTAGTCACAGTCTACTGCTTCCTTTAGTTCATGCATTAATTTGCTTCACTTGTGCCAGTGATGAACCTTGTCTTTTCCCTTCTTTTGAAATTCAAGAATTTCTCCTTAAGCTTTGATAGAAGAAGGGAAACTAGAGAATTTGAAGAAGATAAAGACTTTCTCTCTAATTCTTTGAACCTTCCGAACGTTATGAATGTGTGAGATTTGAGCTATTTGTAGTTTCATTTATCCTTCTTCAGAGCTCTCTCTCTAATAATTGTTTGAAACACTTTGCATTTAATTTCATATCCTGCTTCGCCGCTTTTTATTGCGTCCTCAGTTCATTGGCTCTACCGCACACCTTTCAAATCAATATGCAACTTGCACCTTGACTAGATGTCTCACCGCCTATGCGTTTGACCTCTTTCAAAAACTTTTATTTCATCGTATGGTTTTGCTTTCATCGCATGGTTGTGTAGGGTCAACCTTCTTATGCATTCATAGATTCTTGGATCACTCAGGCTCTTTTATACTCCAAGTCCTACGTTTATAGAGGTTATCATTGTAATATTTCAGGATAAATAGTTTTGCAGATGTTAAACGCAAATGTGATCTTCTTGCATGACTTTCTTCTCAAGTTAATGTATTTTCCATTACAATTCCTTAATTATTCTAATTAAAATGCAACAATAACTTGTATTTCTACAAGTTATCATTAAGCTCCAATGGTTGAATATCTACAATGTGCAGCCCGATAGAGAAATAGAAGAATGGAAAAGGAACATGGAAACAAGGACGAAAAAAACCTACCTGTTACAAGGACTAAAAGAGAGAGTGAGAATCTGAAGCAAGAATCACGATCTAACTGTTGGGTTGTATGTCCTAAAACTCGTAGTTTTTGTAAATAGGTGATTTTTAGTACATATGAAGTTATTCAAGTGAATTAATTATTTATCAACTCTAAATCCAATTAAACTACGAACCCTTGGCTACTATCATGAGTACTTGGACTTTATGTGGAGACATAAACAGGATCAAGTTCGAGTAAGTAGCCTCAATTGTCTATAGTACATGGATTAGGTTGGGTACCTCTTCCTAGAGACACTATTGAATACGACCCACTTCATGATTGTTACAAATATTGTAAAGTGTCATAAATGAAGTGATTCTGATTTGATCATGTAGAGACATGTGAGCGGGGGTATTCTACATAATGAGATTGTGTAAGACTAACCCTGAAATAATTACTATTACGTATTAACACCGTTTACGATTAACACTGATTAATTTCACTTATCGATGACCTAGATAACTTGATCTGAATCTTGAGCTATCTATGAACTCCTATTTATTCAGAATTATCCCTTGATCTACATAGGTAAGAGTAGGCTCAATAGCGCTGCTCAATATTCCTCCTATTTCAGGGATAAGACTGGGTAGATAGTTGGGAACATAGAATTTGCAAAACGGAATTCACTCCTACCCAACTTAGGGATAGAAGAGAGGTTGTTCTCTTAAGTGTTGTTCCCAAGACTTGAACAAAGGGCCCCATCCTCTCACTGGCCCGAGAGGGAATGGATTTAGTGATTAGATCCTAAATTAATTGTTCATTAGAGGGACAATGGTACTTAAGGAGAAAAGATGTAACTCAGAAGTAAATTGGTATTTGACCTAGCTGAAGTTATGAACAACCTGTGAAGGATTGACTTATCGATGACGGTTATATCAAATGGACACAAATATATCTACAGTGAGGAGAGTGCAACTACGGGCTTTAGTGGAGTGTCCCGTTAGTTAACGAATGTTGGTTAACTAGGTTAAAGAGTTTAGCCGGTTAATCTCGGATCGTTGGAGCTCATGATCTGTAGGTCCATTAGGTCCCTCTACTAGCTCATAAATGGACTAAAATCTTAGATAATGTGGTGAATAAGTTTGAATCGTTCAAATCTTGGCTTAAGGAATGAAAGTTAGATATATACGATATATCGGCGTTTAATTACGAATTAAACGTACAAATAGAGTTAATTATAATATTTAAATATAATTTAAATATTAATCATATGAATAGGGATTCATATCGGTTTTTTTTTTAGAAAAATCGGGACAAGTGGGAAAAATAATATTATTTTATTATTTAATATTAAAATAATAATATTTAATTAATTAAATATTAAATTATTTTTTATTTAATTATTTAATTGTATTTTTGAAATTAAAAATCAATTTTAATTCAATTTTGGAAATTCATTGAAAATTGATTTTAAAATTGATTTTTGAAGATTGGATTTTCCCACTAACTAAGCTAGGAGCTTGGTTGTCTTCTTCACAATTAACCAACAAATTAACCATTTTGTGTTGTCAAATTTTGATGCAATTGGATTGAATGTTATTCTTTAATAAATAGAGATGATTTTGACATAAAAATGGTTAAGAATTTTGTGAAATTAAGGGTTAATTTTGCAAAATTCTATCCATTGTTCATCTTCTTTCCAACCTTCATTCTTTCTCAAATTCACCACAAATTTGGATCCCATCATCCAATCTAAGCCTAGAGAATAGTAGAGAAGACTCTTGTGGTGGTTTACAATCAAGTGGTGCTGAAATTCATCAAGAATTGAAGGAGAATTTGGAGCTTCAAGGGTAAGTGTTCTTGAAACTTTGGTTTTTCTTCTTAATTGCATGTTTAATCCTCTAAATTGAGCATCTTAGAGTGAAAATTGATCAAATTAACTTCTGCTGCATGCTCATTAATCTATCACTAACAGTGTGAATCGAGGATCTCAATGAAGCCTATATGCAGTTTTAGTTATTTTGGTAATTTCACACTGTGATGATATAATTAGAAGATCAAGAAACTAATGTGTTAAAACTGATTGAGCCTCAGAAAACAAACCATCCATACAAAAATTCCATCCACCAACTCTTTTGTTATAGCCTTATAGCCTCTCCAAAAAATTTCTCGCTCGGTAGATCCCATAGTTGTTTGGTAATAGTAACTACAAAACAAATTTTTATTAGCTAGATGGTGATATCTGAGTCTTACATCCAGCACTCCACCACAACATTTACTCTTTTCCTCGAGGTCTATCTTTCAAATTATTCCTCCTCCACATTTATTGTGCTCAAAAAAACAACTAACATCCACCAAAATTACAACTTTGCCACTACGAAAAGCCCCATATATATCTCCGAGTTGAAGCTTACCAAAGAATTATCTCAAAATTTTCATCTTTTTATATACTTCCCAATTCCCACATCCCACAACACCCCCATTACCAAATTCTCTCCTCTTTGTCCAATAAAAACAACCCCTATATCTTCAAATCCCCATAGATCAAAAAATCCAACCTTTCTTTCAAACTATAAAAGTATGCGAAAAAAACCCGCCAATATACTAAACACATAGCCCCTTCTATAAATTCTTCATCACTTCCTCTATTCATTAATGGACGATTATTGGAAAGAATTGCAAGGCAAAAACCTTCACGATCCTCTCATCCAAAATCAAGCTGACCCACTTCGTCAAATTTTGGTTGAAGGCCCTCTCATAGTCGGCGCCGGACCGTCGGGGCTCGCCACCGCCGCATGTTTAAAGCAAAAGGGCATCCAAAGTTTGATCCTTGAAAGAGCTGAATGCATAGCTTCATTATGGCAATTCAAGACTTATGATCGTCTCCGTTTGCATCTCCCAAAGCAATTTTGTCAGCTTCCATTTATGCCTTTTCCATCAGATTTCCCCACTTACCCAACAAAGCAACAATTTTTAGGGTATTTGAAAGCCTATGCTGATTACTTTAAGTTGAAGCCAGTGTTTAATAGCACAGTTATAAGGGCAGAGTGGGATGAGCGATGTGAGTTTTGGAAAGTGAAATCAGTTAAAGATGAAAAGGTTATTGTTGAGTATTTTTGTAAGTGGTTGATTGTGGGAACTGGTGAAAATGCCGAAGAGATTGTTCCTCAAATTGAAGGGTTGGAGATATTTGAAGGCCCTGTTGTTCACACTAGCTCCTATAAGACTGGTGGAGTGTTTCGTGGGAAGAAAGTTTTGGTTATTGGTTGTGGTAATTCCGGTATGGAAGTTTGTCTTGATTTATGTAACTTCAACGCGTCACCTCATCTCGTCGTTCGCAATTCGGTAAGCTAATGAAAGAATTGCATTAACCAGTTAACCAGTTAGAACTATGTTAAAGTTGATTAGTACTTTCTTACTTTAGTTGCATTTGTTAGAAATGACACCCTATGTCCAAATAGAAAATGAAGTTAATGTATTATTTTCTATTATTATTGATAGGAACAACAAGTCATCCAAATATCTTCACAATTACATGAATTTATCTATTTTGGACATAAATGTCCTCGTAATTTTATTTTTGGTTTCACCAAAAAGATCTCATATCACTAAAGATAGTTGTCCTCACTAAATAAATCTCTCTAATCTAGCGCTACGATAATTGTTAATCATCTGGAAAACTTTTTAATTTTTTTTTTTTTTTTTGGGCATAGGTGCACATTTTACCTTATGAGATATTGGGAAGATCAACGTTTGGATTATCGATGTGCTTGCTCAGATGGTTTCCTATGCGTTTAGTGGATCAATTTCTTCTAATTGTTTCACGTTTGATATTCGGAGATACAGCTAAATTGGGGCTTCATCGTCCAAAACTTGGCCCTTTACAGCTCAAGAATCTATCGGGAAAAACGCCTGTTTTAGATGTTGGAACTTTTGAAAAAATCAAAACCGGAAAAATTAAGGTAATTCGTTGCATTACTTGTTCATTAATTCTCACACAGATTCTTCTCTACAATAAATCATTATATATGTGTGTGTGTGTGTGATGTGTGTGTGTGTGTGATGTTTTAAATGTATTGATGAGATTTTTATTTGATCTTTAGGTTCGTCCAGGAGTCACGAGACTAAGCCGCCGTGCTGCCGAGTTCGTCGACGGCAGCGTTGAAAACTTTGATGCTGTGATTTTGGCCACTGGCTATAAAAGTAATGTGCCCTCTTGGCTAAAGGTGCATATCCAATTCCTTTTTCTAGTTTACTACTTCTCATTTAATTTCATTAATCTCCTTATTACAAAAATATGAAATTACTATCTTAAAACCATCCAAGAGTAATTCATATAATCTAATCTAAGACAAGTGTCTCTTTAAGTTAATATTCTTGTGTTGGATCTCAATTTAGACTGAATAACTATTTGAGTTTTATAAACAATGAAGGTAAGTAACTCATATATTTTATTAAAGATTGTGAATATCTCTAAATTTTTTCAATGCATGACTTTCAACACTCCTGGCCCAACAACAATTTTTTTTTTTTTTTTTTGGGTATAATCGAAAATTTCTTAATCAATTGAGCTAGCTATATTTAGATGAGTAACCATCATTGGGTTGGCATGGTAAGAAATAGGAGACATGCCCTTGATAAAGGGTTAAGAGGTCACAAGTTCAATCCATGATGGCTATTCAAATGTTGTAAGGCTGGACAAGTAATTGTTCTGTAAGATTAGTTGACGTGCGCCTAAATTGGCCCAAATACTCATTGATATAAAAAATAATAATAATAATTCGATGAGTTGTTACATTTTGCATGTTAATGATTATATGCTTCTTCTGATTATGTGGTAGTTGAACATTAATTGAGTATTAATTTATGGGATTTTTTGTTTTGTTTTTTTAGTTCAACCACGAAAAATGTGAATTGTGTAAAATTTAAGCAGTCAAGCTATGTTCAAGTTAATATTAAAGATTTTTTTTTCCATACATGGTAGAGGGAGAGCATGCTAAGCATGGAGATGTATAATTAATTATTATGATATTGATATATATGGACAGGAAAGGCATATGTTTAATGAGAAAGATGGGATGCCAAGGAAGGAATTTCCAAATGGATGGAAAGGTAAATATGGTCTATATGCAGTTGGGTTCACAAAGAGAGGGTTACTTGGAGCTTCAATGGATGCAACAAGAATAGCTGAAGATATTGAGCTTGCTTTGGAAAGCAAATGAATCACCTTTAATTTTAATGCTCCTTCACTCACTCTATTGTATTGCCTCAATCATCACTCCAATCCCACGATTAAAGCAACCTCTTTTTAGCTTACAAATACAAAAGTAATGCACTTTCATTCTTGCTTTTGTCACTTGTGGGGTTTCTTCTTCTCTACCACCAAAAAAAAAAAAAAAAAAAAAAAAAAAAAAAAAAAAAAAAAAAAAGTACAACTCTCCCAAAGTTCCTCAAATTCATTGGAAAATATCTTTCAAGGGAAAAAAATTGGTTTAGATGTCAGCTTTCCTAAGTGTTTCTTTGTTAGAGATTGAAGCTTTGAGCAGTAGAAAAGATAGAGAGCACTAGAGCTTGCTAGCTACTTGGTATATTTCTATTTATATATTGTTTATTAATCATGTGGATAAATATATATGGTGTAATTTAATTCAATTCTATTTAACATTTGGAAGATTTGTGTTTTGTGACTCTTCTTTCTTTGTATTATGTACAATTTCATATTAAACCATATCAAATTCTAATTCATTATGTTGATATACTTAAAAAAATATCTAAAAGTCTATTTCATAAACTTCTCTTTCTTTTATATTTTATTGAATGATCATCATAATTCTGTCATATTCAATGAGACCATAGATGATATTGACGAACGTTTAGAATTTTGAATAAATTGAAAGTGATGGTAGAACAACCTCATAAATACGTATAATTATCAAATACATTATAAATCATTAAATAGAACGATAGGGAAACATTATGAATATGAACAAATTAAGAAATATATAAAGGGATATATACACATATATACATATAGACACACCACTAGTGACCTTATTTTGTTGAAAGCAACAAGATAATAAAAGGGTATAAAAAAGAAAGAGGGGAAGAAGGAAAAAAAGAAATGTATTTGGACAAATGAACATAGAAAAGTTGCATGCCAGTCAGCAAGGGGGTCCCTTTAAATTTCTAGCTCTCCATTTCCTCAAAGAGATTATACCTTTCAAAATATTTTATATATCTATATAGTTTTATTTGCTAGCTATATATAACATGACTTACATTAAATGTAGTACCCTTTTCTTTGAGCCTTATCACTTGCCCTTTTCTTCCTATCTTCATCAGTAACTCGGACCACTTTTCATTTTCTAGAGAGTTTACACAGTCTCTCCCACCACCATCCTCCAAAAAAAAAAAAAAAAAAAAAAATTCTTTCACTTTAAATGCCTTTGATGCTGCGTGGTGTGTCTCATATATTCATCGTCAATTTTCATCATCTAATTAATCTGACTAATATCTATCAATCTGATTAAAGAAGGCATACTGTTTTTTAGAAAGATATGATAGTGTAGGTGGGTCATTCGTAACTGTAATCTCAATTAAGTTGACATATTCTTAGCACTTTCATCCTATTTCACTTCTCATTTATTGATATAACTATCAATAAATACATAGGGAAAATCCATTCAAAAGAACATAAATTAGCTAGAGAGAAGCCCCCAAGATAAGACAGAAGTAGAAAATTACATAAAAGCAGCAAGATTAAGTGAGATATGGAGGAGGGGTTGTAATGTTTAAAGAGCTTTGATCGATGTGTACACCAACCAGGCAAGGAGCATATGTTTTCCAGAGTTTGGCATCACTGTTGAAAGAGTCGTTAAACGAGCGATTGTTCTTTTTGAGCCAAATAGTCCAACAAACAGCAACTGATGAATTGAAGACTTTTTTTTTTTTTTTTTTCTTTTTAAATTAATTTCAGACAGCAAAGGTTTTTGCAAAGAGTGTGAAAGTCTAAACTACTGTTGATATTAATCACCAACAGAGTATGAAGTTATTCCAAAGAATATTAGCCACACTGCAATGAATAAACAGATGATCCATACATTCATCATTATGTTTACATAATTGCCACCAAGAAGGAAGACTGTACAAAAGAGATAACTCTTTTTTTTCGAAACCTTTTGTTGTATGTTAGGATGGACTAAGCTATGTGCAAGTGATTAATATATATTTGGTTTAAGAACAATGTTGAAATGTGTAAGGATTATTGGGAGTAAAATAGGGTTAAGTGTTGGGGGATGGGGTTGACAATGACAGAAGAATAATAATGTAATAGAGAGAGAGGAATATGTGTGTGTATATGTTGTTTAGGGTTAGAGAAGATTTGGTGTTGGTGGGCTTTATTCCGACCGAATGGAAGGTGATGAGAACACAAATAGAATCTTTTTATTATTTGGTTCATAATAATTTATAGTCTTCTCTTGGGTAACTCTATTTGTAAAGAGAGAGAGAGAGAGAGAGAATATCAACATCAAAGGATCAAAGGGTTTGGAGTTGGAAAATCTAATTAGGGACCAGCAAACCCCCTGCCCTACTAATTATTGTCTTTTGGTCCCTCAAAGATCCCATTTTTACCAATCTTGGACAACCTTCAATCAATTCTACCTTCCACTTCCTGCCGACTCCCATCTCTCTCTCTCTCTCTCCTAAGTTCTTGTGAAAAAATGAGATCAACTTTTATTTACTTCAGGATTTGTTTGAGCATAACTCTATGATTTTTGGTGTAATATCCACCTCGAAGTTAGAAATTCGATTTTTTTACCATCATTTTGATTTTTTGGTTCTTTAGAGATTAAATTCACTCATAATACATAAACGGATCTTAACCAATGACCGGTTAAGACTTTTGGTGAGAGCACAAATACATTACTTTTGCTTATACATTTCTTTCTTTTCATTATCAATTTTTTAAACCAATGTTTTTCCAAAATCCAAAAAGAACTTTACAAAAAAAAATGATTTTGAAATTTGACTAAACTTCAAGTTTTTTTAAAGAAATGTGAAATTCATACATGGTAAAGAAATGGAAGGAATTAATTAAACACAATTTTTTTTTTTTTTTTTTTTTTTTTAACAAGATACTAAAGGTAGAGAGATTAGAGAGTGCACCAAGACATCTCAATTAGGTTGACACATCCGTAAGACTCTCATCATACCTTGACACTAAAAGTGAGTTGTATTAATCATCAAAATTAATATGTACAAAGAGGAACTAGAGGACAACTCAAAGGATGAAAATGTAACCAGGGAAACAGGCAGAGAAAAGTAACCTTCTAATTTAGCAATAAAGTAGTAACATTATAATTACAAAAAGTGAGGATTCAGTGCACCACAAAACTATCAAAAAAAAAAATATATATATATATATATATATATATATACTCCCAAAGACAAGTCAAAGATTTTTCAACATTTTTAAAAGTGTGACTATTACACTCCAACTAAATACGCAGTTACCCTTAATCATGTTGCTCCAAAAAAATATTTTTGGTTGAACCCAGCCTAAGATGAATGAACATATTCAAAAGTTCATCTAGATTGTTTTGAGATAGTCATTGTGGGCACAATTTTTGAAAATGAAACACTAAAACAAAATTGTTGTCAAATAAAGTCTTAGAGATTTAACTCAAGAAAATTCTAACTTATTTAGAATTATAATTTTTTTTCCTCATACGTGGATATCCAAGCCATTGTGCTTCCATCTCTACCAATTTTAACTTTTAATTGTCAAAATAACTCATAAAGTTGTAATATGTTAATTAGATAGGTTTGAACTTCTACAAAGTAAACAAATTCTAGGACAGAGGTTTAAATCTTTTTTCCTTCCAAATTTCTTTACTTTTAAGTTGTGTTTTTCTAATACATGGCGAATAAAATTTTCAAATCCATTCATTACCAATACAATGTTCTAGAAACATGAAAGCATGATTGGGTAATAATTATACCAACAACCTTTCTTGTTGAAAATTTTCTACTTTCTTTATTGTTCCAACTATTGTTTAATTTCTAAGGCATATATAATTTATAAGTTCTCCAAATAAATGAGTTGACGTGCCAAATGGATTGAGTTTGCATGAAATTATTTCAGGACTTAATTAAGATCCAAATCATCTAAATTATATACAAAGATAAATATCATGTGATTTTAAATAGTCTTATTATAAGGATCACAAAAATTTTGAATCACATGTTTTTAAACTTGTAGGAGAAAGCCATAATTAAAGTCTGTCTTGTTTGCCAAAACTTTACTTTGAAATTCATCCATTATTATATTAGAACCACATCTGATATTTCCTTCAATCAATTTCAGCCAACCCCATTTTGATTGGCACCCTATTAATTTGTCTACCAATTGTCAACTGAAGTACCAAAATTAAATGACATAAAAAAAGAAAAAATAAACATTTAAAATAAACAAACGTATGTGTTAAGACAACCTAGGAAAACTATTTTCATGTCTTACTCGATCGTCGGAAGTAATTTCTTTAGATACCTCATTGGTTCATTACATGATATTACTTATATTTTGTGTATAGGATTAACTTGTTCATAAAGGGTGAACAAATTAGTGATTGTCACATGAAATTATATTAAACTGCAAATATGACTTTTTTTCTACGTATTACTAATATATCATATTTATCACTTGTGTATTGTTGAAAATACTTTATGGTTGTACTTGCTATAAAGTAGTATATTATTGAATATGCTATTTTTTTTTTTTTAAATTGGATCAAATAGAGAATTGTGTGGATTTTTTTTTTCCATAATGGAATTTCTTTATTGTGTGTCATTACTTTTCTATAATTTCAGTGTTTTTTTCTATAAATTATTGTGTTTTGTTTTTTAATATCATTGTTATTTCTCTCTTATTATTCCTCCATTAAAATGTTGATCTAATTAGTGTGGTATTACAGTTTTAGTTTTGAATTCTTTTAATTTCTACGTATGTTCAATTGTGGTAGCAGTATCGGAACTTCTACATCATAATTAATTAATTAATTAATTAATTTATTTATTTATTTTGAAATGTACTATAATACAATGAATGGTATAAGTTAATTATTCACTATTTGGAGTGAAAAAGTAGATATGTTAACTTTATAGTACTATGAAGTTTGTTTTAAACTTTCTTGCACCTACCCATCCGTTACTTTCATTTCTTACTTTGTTACTCTCAATCTAAGGCGTATAAGAATGAGAATATTCATTGGAGAGAGTATATTCTAATCCAAATTACCAAATTCTCCTTCAAGGAAACACATTAAATGTCGTACATAAAATTCAACAAGAGTACTACTTAATGAACTATATAGTATGGAATTATTATGACATGCATTGACCTAACTTGATCTTTCACAAATAATCATAGTGAAAAGAGAAGAATAAGAAGAAGTAGCTGAAAGGCTAGTTGGAGAGAGTGGTTGAATACTCAACTCTCTCAGTTGGTATGTAGGAGATCATCCAATGTATGGACCATATGGCACATAGGAAGTTGCAGTTTCGATTCATTACATAAAACTATTCGGAAGCATTTTAAGTTGCATCCATTTTTGCAAACAGTCAGGATTCTCACATTAGAATATCAATGGATCTCATAATGTTCATAAGGTAAATGAGTTACTGTTCGCTAAATTTGTTCATTAAATTTTGTTCGTTTGAATTTCTAATTAAATTGAGTTTCTGAGCTTGTTGCACAAAAATAGATTTATCATTTCCGTACAAGGATGCGTTGAGAATTACTCAGGTGTGATCATTATTAAGTAAGTTTTCCTATAAAAACCCAAATATAAGTATTTATAGGTTTCCTGGTGAGTCCAGGGTCGAACGCAGGGATTTGTAATAACTAGGCGTTGAGAATAATTGCATGACTATGCGGTGACTGTACATGTAAATATGTGCATTTGTCGATTGTGTGTCTAAACTATACAAAAAGAATGAAAAGAATTTCCTACTACTAATAATGAGGTGGACACGGCGTTGGGTAGTCATATGTAAAACAATGCGTCAGATAGCATGCGTTAAGAATGAATGGAACCATGCGATGGAAGTAGAGTTGAACGCAAGAGCTAGTTGTTACCTAAACTTTCTAAGTACAATTACATATCTACAAACTGCGTGTGTGAATCCATCTCTCGATGTTTCGACGCCACATTTATCTTATCTCTAAGACGCATGGTAAGTTTGTGTTGGCAAAAGATAAACTACATCTCTGCAACTTATCTAATCTTAATTAATGCTAAAGATTAACTATCCACTCTCTCAAGCTCGACAGTCATGCTTACTACGTTTGTTTGTCAGACAAAGGTATGCAAGCTAAAAATATGCATTAACCAAGATGTAACATACTCAGAATTGTTCAAGAAAAACTAGCTTTTAACATTTAACTCATTTAGCATTTATACAACATGGTGTAAAATATTTAATACGAAAATGGATGGAAGATGATAGTCAATCAAACTTATATTAAGAAAATAAATCATTCTCTCGAATGTCATTAACAAAATATAAGCAAGAAGTAGAGAAATGGAGATAAAACAGAAATGAAGGACGTCAAGCCGCCACTGGCAACGTCTTGCTTCATGGAGGTCTGAGATGGTTGTTATCTGATACATATATTCCATAGGGTGGAGATTCTCACTCACTGAGAGATGACTCTGAAGATGCTCAGAATCCTTCTCTCAGAAGAGCTCAAAATGGAGGCTGGTTATGGTGAAGGAGAAATAGTGCAGAGCTTTCGCCTCTTGAACTGGTCTCCCTCCCTCAATGGAGAAGCTTTGGGCTATTTATAGGCGTCGAAAAGTTGAAACTCATGATGCCCTGACACCTTTACATTAAATTCCATGCCCTGCTGCGCAGACTTTTCACATCGTTGGCCCATTTGTTCTGCCATATTCTAATAGCGTGTTATTCTTTTGCATATTGACATGACAGCTTTTGGCCATGCGTCTGTATCTACTTTTTCTCAACGCATGGTCTCAACGCCTAGGCTCGACGCATGGGTTTCCACTTGTTTTCGCAGCAGCTTCGTCTCTTCGTACTTCACGCTTCTTTTCTTCTTAACCCTGCATCAGGAACAGAAAAGCTCATCGTTTTTCAGGTATTTTCTTTTGTAAGTAGTGCCAATGCATGGTGATACATTTTTCATCATTCAACTACCAAAATCATGCGTTTAGCTCCAAAGTTACTCTAATTAAATCAAATAATGATTATAATAACTTGTATTTCTACAAGTTATCCGTTACTCTTGTCCATGTTTATTAGTTTTCAAATGAAACTCCATAATCAACAATTCAAATGTAATTTAACTACAACAAAAATAGACTTCCATGACTCTAAAAACTATCATAAACACATTTTTTTACTCCTTTTTTTCGATCTTTGAATTGACCGTCAAGAAAAGTGTAATAATGAGACATCTAAAATTTGTCATTATTGACTCTTACGCACTAAAAAATAGTCATAAAAAATCCAAAAATTCCTTTTCTTTCCATCAAAAGCATTTTTTTAATTGTTAATTTGATGACTCTAAAGAAACTCTTAATTTTTGTAATAAATTGATGAGAGAAAAAACTGTCATAATAATCAACAAAATTATCCGTTGTTTCCAACCAAAATTGCACCTTTTCAGTTTTTTTTTTTACGGTTATTTACAATCATCAATTTGGAACAGTTTTGAGAAAATTTTAGAAAATTTGAAAAACTTCATTTTTATGTCACCAAAAATACGTGTATTTGGCCTTTTCTTCTCCTCTCTACATTTGCTACAGAAATATTATAGTTAAAATAGATTAGATGTCACACACCACCTTGCATGGGGCTTTGCCTACTTACACATGGAGCACATGCTGTTCTCTTCCATTTTGGACCATTCCCAATATCCATCTAAAGGTTTAATTTTGAAGTGGTCCTTTTTTCTTCCCTTTTTATTTTCTTAATTATTAAATGTAGTGAAGCATCTTATTGGTATTCTATATTTTTCACTGTGGACCATTTGCCATAAGTTAAAGGACGCTATGTTTAACCACTATGGTGTAACTTCACACCCACACACGCACACCCACCCTCATTCAATTCGTCCCTTCCCCAATAATAATATAATCTTTGTACGGAATTTCACCATTAATTTTTATTCCCCACACACACCTCACCATCAAAACAATTTTGCATCAATATATTACATGTATGAAACAAATTTAAAAGAAAAAAAAAAAAAAATCACAAAACTACTTTGAATTAGTCCTCCCCTGGTAGTAGTTGCTTCGAGACCATCACAATGTGAGATGTCAATGAAGCTTTTTATATGAAGAGGAGGTGAAAAGGGCAAGACATGCAAGCGTGTGAGAAAAAAGACAGACAAATCTTTAACAACCATTACACACATTAGAGGCATATGAGATATATACTACACATTAGAAAAGTCATACCACTATATATATTCAAAAATATGTTTACTTCATTTTTGCAACTTGTCTTCTCTCTTCAATCATTTCCCCCATCCATTTCTTCAAATTATTTCATTTATATATGTCCTTTCATCCTTTCACTTTCTCTTTTGGCCAACAAAAAATAAAAATCTTCACCTCTCTCTCTCTCTCTCTCTCGAAAATGGAGGGGGATGGTTCACACCTTATCATTCTACTAAAAACAAGTTATATGAGAAGTACTCTATTAATAATATATACATATTATTGAAAAGGGGAGATGAAAATAAGGGATGGATATGTCTTAGTCCTCAGAGTGGAGCCAGCCCTTGTATGGATAGTTGTGAAATTTAGTAAAAACGTTTTCATTTCAAATAGCCATTCAAAAAAGTTTAATGATTAGGTACAATCTAGAATGGACTTATCTAGCATATAATTCTCTCATTTATTATATGATAAAAGAAGAACAGTTTAATTTTTTTTAAAAAAAGTCAAAACTACACAATAGGTGCATTAGCTAGCACCCAACTAAATTTTGTAAAATTAAATAATCCCATACACACCTTCCCTTTACCCAACAAACACTTCCAACATTTACTCCAATTGTGCTCCCTTTGTACCATTTTTTTTAGTACGTCAAAGAGGAAAATTTATTCTTTCATAGTTGTATCTAAACAACCGGTGAATATATGGATTTGAAAATCTTTATGTAACATCCTAATAACTAGTGGGTATTCAAATTGATGGTGCATTTCTAAGATGAATATAACTCGACTAGAATAAATTGTGTATTCTTAACCAACATGTCTGAAGTGATTTGAATTCTCTCACTCTCATGCCGAACTCAAAAGAAGAAAAAAAATTGAGTCACATCATTGTAATTTCTTTCTCATACATCTAACTGTAAAAAGAAAGAATTTGCATTGAGAAAGAATATATGATATGATTGTATAATAACACTGTTGGTAAAGATCAGAAAGAGAATGTAAATGCAACAGTAGGAGGCCTAGAGGCGTAGGTGTAGTGTGTGTGTGATAACTTTTGTAGCGGTTGTTCGTCCCCATCTTGTGGGAATCTCAGTGAATACTCATTAGGGCATCTTTTGGGAACAACATTGTTCTTTTTAAAACACAACCAAAATTAATTTCAAATCAAATTCCCCAACATAGTCTAACATTTTTGGTTTCTATATCTTTCACAACTTTCTCAACTTGTCTACCTTTTTTTATGTTTTTTTTTTCTCTTCGTTGCCTGTTTCTGTTTAGTGTTATAGTGTCTAGTGATGAACTTTTCAAATTGACCTATCTACACACATTTTTTACATTTAATTTGCTTTTAACATGGTTTAATTTCCTCAACCATAATTACCTCTACTCCCTACTTATATAGCTGGTTTAAATATTTTAAATTTGTTATTTGGTGCTCCAAATGATTAAGTAGGTAGGAGTTTCACTATTTACGTTATTTATAATTTTGGTGCTAGGGTTTAGAAGAGTACACTATAATAATTTGATATTTTCTCTCTATAATAATAAACTGCTATCCCCCTCTATGTAGATAACACACTATTAGCGAACTATGTAAATCTCTGCGTCAATTCTCTACTATTTATGTTTTCTATTTATCTTTTGAATGTCGTTCTTCTTCTTTCTTTTTTTTTTTTTTTTTTTTTTTTTTACATAGCTATTAAATTTCACTTTTGCAAATACAATGAAAATGGAGAGACTCCCTACAGAGGCGAATTAAATATACATCGAACATTCTTTGAAAAAATAAAAATAAAAAATTATAAATTGAGAATCAACTCATGGATGACTTTATTTCCCTCAATATTTAGCATTTGAATTCAACATCTAATGACTCTTAACATTATTCCTCAATGTCTTTATCTACTTTGATAATATATGTTGTACTCCCTGCTCATGGAGTTGAATATTTAACCTAATTTTAGTCAAGGATAAAATACATCAACAAGATATAATAGGGTAGAGTGAATTTACTTTTGTAGCATACTCTTCCTACAAGATTAAATTCACTCCACCATATTATTTCAACATTTGAACTGTTCTTTAGTTTAGTCCATTCTCCAATGTATTTCAACATTTGAGTTTTCCTCTAACTCTCGTATATTCTTTTGTACTAATGCATTACTTTTGATGTAGGGTGTGATGAAGGTGCTAGGGATGTGTTAACCTGGATGAGATGTCCTAGTGCACCTACTAATATCTCTACCTCTAATATCTTATTTCAAAAGAAATAACATACTCTCTTCTAGTTGTTTTAGATGTATTTTAATTAGCATATATACTCTTCTAGTTGTGTTAAATGTATTTTTAATTCTATTATTACATTTATAACCATTATTCCATGCTTAGACATGTCACTAAGTTTCAATAGTTTCGCCAGAGCGAGTTTAGGTTAGTGGTAATTAGCATGGTCTTTCATTCTAGAGGTGAGGGGTTTGATCACTCATCATTACAATTGTTGTACTAAAAGAAATCAATAGTTTTATTAGTATATATATTGGGTTTTTCTGCATGTGGCTTGATTTTGAGGTTTTTTCAGTTGAAATTAGTTTAATGTTACGAATATCTTAGATTCATTACTCATTGAAGTTTAATGTTTATATTAATGAACTAGAAATTTAAAAATTAGTTTTGGTTCCTAAATTTATATAAACTTGACAATTTAGTACTTGATTAATTTTAGTTGGTAACAATTTAGTCATTGTATTTTCAAATTTGTAACAATTTAGTAATTAAACTTTAGAACTATTAAATTTAGTCACATTATACTCCACAATTTGTAACGATTTAGCCCATATCGTGAGAAATACTATTAATATTTAATAAAAATTCTTACATGTGTAGATTAATAAATTAATATAAATGTCAAGTTTGTTTATACATTATAAAGACTAAGTTGTTATAATTAAATTGACAATTTAGGTTTGATGAAAATTTTCACTACAAAGAATAAATTGTTACAAATTTGAAAGTATAGGAACTAAATTTTATATGCTAAAGTTTTAAAACTAGATTGTTGTAAATTTGAAAGTAGATGGAGTAAATTGTTACAATTCAAATTTCAAGTATTAAATATATGTTTGGGATTGATTAAGAAATAGTTAAAATAACTTTTAGCATTTTCAAACTCAAAAAGAAAATACTTTTAATTATTTAAAAATCAATTGTAATATTATGATAAATGAGTTTAAAAGTGTAAAATTAAGTATGGTTAATGATGTGCTGTAGAAGTGATTTAAACCTGACAAAAATAATTTGAACCATTGTGATTTTTAACCATTAAAAATACTATTTTGCTAGCTAATACTTGGAAAAAAAAAAAAAAGAAAGAAAAAAAAAGAAAAAAATGGTCGGTAGTACCACATAAAAAGCTGGGCCAAGTACAATGGACTTTGGCAATGGATCGATAATAAGACCAAAAGGCCCAGCCCAATAGTCAATTTTAGCCGTTGAAATGATTGTTCATCCACCTCTTCCTCCCATTTTGACCTTTAAAAGACCCTTTTGGAGACATGATAATACCATCTCGTGCTCTCTTTCTTTTTCTAATTATTCATCGGATTCCATTTTTTTTCCTATTATGATTCACATTAAATTAAAATCTTTTGGTCAGTTTTTAATTAGTATTCATTATTATTTCGAAAAGGAAAAAAGAAAAAAAGATTCTCTTGTATTTTATCATGATTTGGATAAACTTCATTGATATTATTTATAGAGAAATTATTTTAAATGACAAAACTACTAAAAATATTTATAATTAATACCAAAATACACATGTCTATCGTAGATAGACAGTGAAATTTTGCTATATTTATAAATATTTTAGTTTTTCTTGCTATTTAAAAAAAAAAAAAAAAGCCTATTATATAAGAATCAAACAATAAAATACTTTATAATTACTAAACAGCATAAACAACTTCAATTAAAAAATAATTAAAAAAAAAAAAAAAAAAAAAAACTATTATCTAAGACATTGCTTAGAATCCAAGGCTTATACCTCTAATCTAATTGGGTTCCTTTCTTAGAAAAGTAAAAGCACATCCATTTCACCCTCCGGATTAGGTGCCGACAGCAACCTTGATTTCCAAAAACCCCCAAAATATACTCCTTTTTTTTTTTTTAAGAAAAAAAAACATATGAATTAATTAAATCCACCCTTGAAAGTTGTCGAAGGCAAGGTCTAAAATTCAAAGAAAACTAGTAGAGGCATGGTAGAGCACATATAGCAAAAGGAAAAGTCGGAGAGTTTGGGTAGACCAATTGAGCCAATAAACATATATCAATTGGGAAATAACCAAGCTACACTCGGTCTGTCATCCTACAGCCTTGAAGGTCAAAACAAACCTAATATTGTCAAAATTACATGTAACCTAAAAGAAATGAGTAAGTAATCTCCAAAAGAAAGCTCTAAGCTTAATTACTTTTTGTGTGCTTAATTACACTATACACTCAATGTACTAACTTAGGCAATAGAGTTTGGTAGGCTAAACATCACAACGATGCGAGAATCTCTTCCACAAGTGAGCCCGAGAAGTGAGATTAGACCAAGAGAAGCAAGTCGGAAATCAAGTCCACGAAAAGGCCACAATAACGATGAAGAACACGTGCAAGACTCGAGCGGCGACACAATCATTTAAAACAAAAATCACATTAAAAATGATTTAATAATGTATTATTCATTCATAGGCATTCAAATGAAACTAAAATGTATGAATCATAATAACACACACAATCAAATTTGCATTACAACTCATAGGTTGCAAAAGAAATCAAGCAAGCTCGAAACTTCTAGTATCGACATCGATATGTATGAAGTTGAATTCAATTCCCCCACTGATTCCGAGGAAATAGAGTTTGTTGAGAAGAGGAATTAGCAGAAAATTCAGCAAAAATGTCCATGAAGAATTTATCCACAATCTCAAGAAATGTTGGAGAAGTGAGACGAGAGTAGTAATGAAGAACTTCTTCAATATCCATTGCATGATCCACATTTCTAGCATCTACCTTTTCCAACTCTTTCATTTTCTTCGCAACCAAACACATTCTTCTCTCCCAACTACAATATTCCAAATTTTCTTGGGTTTTCCTTTGATGGATAGCTCCAATTTTGATGCTACCTTCATTCTTATCAACTCTTTCCATCTGGGCTTCGTCGATCGTAGTAGTAGTAGTCTTCGAAAAATGAAGTGCATCATTGGGATTGTTATTCTTCATAAAGCTTCCATTTTGCACCTCCTTTTGGGATGAAATGAAATGAAAGGTTGAGTCTTTATCCATTTCCGAGACGGCGGGGAAGGCCGCCTTGGGAAGCCTATGGTAGCTATTGGAGAAGAAGGATTTGAAGTTGCATAAGGTTTTTCTGAAGAATTTTTTGGTTGTTGAAATGGTGGCTCTTAGCAACATTGAGTTGTGATTTTGTTTTATTTGGGGAGAGAAAGGGGAGAAATAAAAGGAAGAAGACAATATGTTTTAATAAATATGAGGAGGTTTGGTTTGGAGTTGGTAATAATCATCTCTCTTTGAAGATTTCTTTATAGAGAAAAACAAAGTTGGATGAGCCGACGGCGATGGATGACTGTCTTTTTCAACTTTTGAATTATTCTACTCAAAAAAAAAAAAAAAAAAAAAATTGTTTTAATTTGAGAGTTGTTTTTAAATATACCAAAATAAACTAACTTATTTTAATATATAACAAAATGTCACTGTTTATCAATAATAATGATACAAAGGGACACAAATAGACATCTATCAGGTATCTATCATTAATAGACAGTAATATATGAATAGATAATAGTAGTCTATCAGTGTCTATTACTGATAGACAATGACATTTTACTATATTTGAAAATATATCCAGCACTCTAAACTAATAATTGTATCAATTCAAACTATGTCTTTGCACAAAGTGTACCAATTTACACACTTTATTACGCTCTCTTTGGATGAACATTGTATGAGACTTATAATTTGGCCAATTAAACTCTTAAACTTTCATAAGAAAATCAACTTTCGCTCTCAATTAAGATTTTATTTGAAGATTATATATGCACTAATTGTCCATTTTATTAATCCGATATTTGAAGAACTCTATATATATATATATATGTAAGAATTGAATGCATAAACTATTTTCAAATGCAATCTTAATAAATGAATGGTTCCCTTATAATAAATTTAGAACTTCAATTGAAACAATTATATGTTTTGCACAATATTGTGTAGAACTAAGTATGAAGGATGGTTTTAATTGATACACTTACAAAAGTTCAGGGTTTCAATTTATACAATTATTAGTTTAGAGTTTAAATTGATACAACTCCATCATATTTTGGAGTCAATTTATATCCTTAAATTTTGGAGTTGTATTAATTAAAACATTGAAATAATAATTATATTATATTAAACCATATACTTCCCTGCATCAATTTTAATTAAATTCCTAAACTTTCATGCATCAATTTTAATCGACAATATTTACAGATGTCTATACATGTATGAGAATTAAAACATGAATAATGTTCAAATATAATCATAATAAATGGTCTAAATTGATTCACTTATAAAAGCTTAATTAATGCAAAATATTAATTTCACACAAAAGTATAAATTGATATATTTAAAAAAAAAATGTAATATTTAAATTGATATAATTACTAATAAGATACAATTACATAGTTTAGAGATACCAACTAATATTCTTTTAGATTGAAAAATTGCTGGGATCATATATATATATATAATAAGTTAAAATTTTTCTTTTCCAGTTTTTTGATATAATTGATCGAGGACAGGCTCCATTTGAATTTTGGTGTATTATTCATTCGTTTTTTTGGTTCCTAATTTCAAGAAATCCATAAAGGGAATATATAATCTAAAAGGTTTGTTTTTGTCTGTCTAAAGCTGCCCATGGCCCTGGTTGGTGTATTTAGCCTTTTTAGGAGGACCAAAGGAGCGGGTACTTGTTCCTTCAAAGTTAGTTTGTCTTTTTCTTTTTTAATTTTTATATTACAAACCCTAATTTTCAAGGAGTGATTTTTTTTTTTTTTAATGTATAATTTACAAATTATGGTTCTATACAAGAAAGCAGTGAAATGTGTGTGCTTAACGAAACTATTAGATTCTCAACCTTTTATAAGGTTAGGTTGCAAATTTTTCTATAGTCTTCAGCTCGTAAATAGAGTTCTTCTCAGAGTTGTGAGTGTGTCTAGGTTAACTTGCAAGAGAATTTGCGGTGTTATACTAAATCAAGCACACTTTGAAGCCTAATTTAGTATAAGTATTTATTTTAGTTAAGTACTCAAAGTATTGCTTGCCTTTTTAGGTGGTGGTAGGAGATTATTAATAAAGTTTGTCGTCTGATATCTACTTGGGACATGTGTCATACTTGAATTGGTGTACTCTACAAGGTTGTAGACTTTCAATAACTAAGTACAACTCGGATAATTATCCTTTGATGACAGGTACCAAGCTCAAGTCAGCTAACCCAACCTTCAAGGCTTTGACCTTCCATTTAGGGACACACGAGCCCATATGCATACTCTAGGCCGGGTGCCTTGGGCTTGGTCCTTGCCTAGGGCAACCCTCAACATATGCATTTTGCAACTTTTAAGATATTGAAAACATTCATGGCGCTACCTTACGATCTTACCAAGTGGTTAGTCAAATTGTACGGTATGACGTATTACTTTATTGTTCTAAGTGCCTTTGGGCTTTTATGCTTGATAGTTCTTCCCCTTGGGATCTTATCATTGATTTTTGTGAGTTTTTCTATTGTTTTATATTTTCTTGTTTTTCATTTCTTATTGTGATATTTTGATTGTGTCTTGACCCATGCTATGAGATTCCTCTTTCTTTATAGCAATTCAATACCTTTGCAAAAAGAAATGGAAACATATTATTTATACACTACCCATGCTCCGTCGTCTTCTTCCGCGCTAGATCCCGTTGCTGCTGCCTCCAGTCGTATTCTTCTACGCCAGATCTCACTCCTTTCGCTGGTTGTCTCCAGTCATGCTGCTGTCTCCAGATCACTAAGACATTTTTTTTTTGTTGAGAGGGGGTTGATAAAGATAAGTAAATTTATTGGGATCTACTCTCTAACACTTGTTTGATATGTTTGGTGTTACTGTGTTGAACTAAAGTATGAATTCTAAGCCCTCCTTAATTCAAATCTTTATTCTCATGTGTTTTCATGCTTTCAAATGTTAGTGGCTCAAATTTCAAACATATTTCTCTTAGTTAAACACTAGTTTCCCGGCTATCTACTTTATTATGAAAACTGCAAGTGGTAATTGTTTAAACTTTGACTTGTAATTACACAATGGTTGTGTTGAAAATTAGTGCAAACATTAAATTAGACTTTTCTATAATAGAAGTTAATAGCCTTTATTTAGGGTACTGCCTCCTAAATTGGAGGATAGTGGTATAGTGGCTTAGTGGATTGATTACGGGAGATTTTCAAGGTTAGCGGGATAGAATATTAAGGTTAGTGCATTAGTGGGTACTTTATTATTTGCTTATAAATACTTGTAATTGTTTCCACTTCAATCAATTGAAGCACTTGATTTCTCTATGCAATTTTTCTCTTTTGTTTCCATCTTCCGTTCTCTTCATTTTGGTCTTCTTCGTTACATGGTACCAAAGTGTCCAGGTTCTTTGTTTTGTGTTTGAGTTTAAATACTCGGCAAAGATGAACGGTGGAAACAACGTTTGTGTTGACAAGCTTATTGGTGATAATTATAGCTATTGGAGGCTATGTATGGAAGCTTTTCTTCAAGGACAAGATTTGTGGGATCTTGTTTCCGGTGATGATTTAATTCTAGAAGATACTCTGAAGAATGCTGAGTCACGAAGAAAGTGGAAGGTCAAGTGTGGCAAGACTTTATTTGCTTTGCAAACTTCTATTAGTAAGGAGTATATCGAGCATGTTCGTGATGAGAAGTCTCCAAAGAAAGTGTGGGAGACACTTGAAAGGTTGTTCACTCAAAAGAACACAACAAGATTGCAGTATTTAGAAAATGAACTTGCTAGAACAACTCGAGGTAATTTTTCAGTTTCAGAATATTTTCTGAAAATTAAAACTTTGTGTTCAGAAATTTCAAAATTGCACAAGGATGAACCTGTTAGTAATGCCCGTCTGCGTCATTATCTTATCTGTGGATTGCGAAAGGAGTTTATGCCATTTATTTCTTCAATACAAGGTTGGGTAAATCAACCTTCTATCATTGAGTTGGAAAATTTGCTCTCCAATCAAGAAGCATTGATGAAACAAATGCTTGGCAACAACAAGCATCCGGAGGTGGAAGCTGTTCTTTATGCAAAAGACAAGGGAAAGAATAATTATTCTTCCAAGTGTTCTTCAAATGATAGCAACAATTTCAAGGTTGAAGGGCAGTCCAAGAGCAAATTGAAGGGATGTTTTAGGTGTGGCAAGCCAGAACACATCAAACGTGATTGTCAGGTGAAGGTGGTGTGTCATCGTTGTGGGAAATCTGGTCATATTAGACCGAATTGTTGTGTGGATCTCAAAGAAAAAGAAGCAAAGGTTGTACAAGAAAACAACAAACATGAACAAATTAAATGAGAACAATGTTTATCAATTGAAACCATTCATCAATCCATTAATTTGCATGCTAATGTTTCTATAGATTACAATACAGATTGGATTGTTGATTCTGGTTGTTCTCGTCATGCAAATGGAAATGTTTCTCTTCTCTCTAATGTTTGTGCTCACCAAGGAGGAAGAGTAATTGTGACAACTGATTATTCCTTACATCCTGTTATTGAAGAAGGGCATGTTAATATTGAGAACAGTGCATCAAATGTTAGTGGTGTTTCTCTTGATGATGTTTATCATGTTCCAAGTTTGAAGAAGAATTTGGTTTCAGTCTCTCAGATTGCCGACTGTAGGAGGTATGTTCTTTTTGGTCCAAATGATGTGAAAATTATTTCTAATATTAAGAATTTTGAAAGTGATGTTTTGTTCACTGGAAGGAGGAAAAATTTTCTATATGTTTTGTCTCCAAGTGATGCGTATGTTGAAAAGACAAGTCAGAATGATGGTGCAACACTTTGGCATACTCGACTGTGCCATGTTGGTTACCAATTGTTGGAAAGAATTTCTTTGAAGAAGCTTCTTAACGACGTTCCTCTATTTAAAGAAATAAACCATGATGTGGTTTGCCCTGGTTGTCAATTCGGTAAGTCACATCAACTTCCTTTCCCAAATTCAAATAACAGATCTACTAGCGCATTGCAGTTAGTTCATTCAGACTTGATGGGACTAATTAAAACACCCAACTATTCTGGTTGTCGTTATGTTATGGTCATTGTGGACGATTTTTCTCGGTTCACTTGGGTGTATTTTTTGGAAGCTAAAAGTGAGACTTTCTCCATGTTTGTCCAGTTCAAGGAGTAAGTTGAGAAGGAATTTATGTGGCCAATAAAGTGTCTTCGCACAGATAATGGAGGAGAATATATGTTCGATCAGTTTCAGAATTACTGCAAAGAGCATGACATTCAACGCCAAATGACGTGTCTTGACACTCCATAATAGAATGGAGTTGCTGAACGTAAATTAGCACATCTTACCTCCATGTTCTTGTCTTGGCTACACGCAAAGAATCTCCCAAGGGAGTTATGGGCAGCAACTATTCAGTCTGCTTGTCATGTCATAAATCGCTTACCTACATGGGCAGGGTCAAACCCATCTCCTTTTGAGGTACTATATCACCAAAAACCCAATGTGAGTTATCTTAGAGTTTTTGGGTCAATTTGTTATGTTTATGTTTCAAAGAGTAAGCGTACTAAATTAGACCTAAAGGCAAAACGTTGTCTTTTTGTTGGATATGATACTCACAGGAAAGAATGGAGATGCATGGATCCAAAGACGAGAGAAGTTTTTGTTTCTCGAGATGTGGTGTTTGACGAAGTTTCGTCATAACAAATGGATGCAAATTCAAAGAAAGAAGACGTTGTTGAGTTGCCACCTTTCTTTACTAATGATGTATCAAATGAAAATGGGATTAATGTTAATCCTACAGAAAATGTTAAGGCAGATGAAGATACTGAAAATGTTGTTCGTGGGTCTTCTAGACCAAGAACACGATCCAATTATTTATCTGATTATGAGGTACAACTAAATAACTGCTCATTTGTATCTTGTTTTTTTATGGGTGATATTTGTGAAGATGAACCTCAGTTCTATAATCAAGCTAAAGGTGTTCTTGAATGGAAAGAAGCAATGCAAGAGGAAATCTTGGCTCTAAACAAGAATGATACATGGGAACTTGTTCCAAAACCAAAGAATGTCGAGTTAGTTACTTGTGAATGGGTTTACAAGTTAAAGAAAAAGCCTGATGATACTATTGACAGATATGAAGCTCGTCTTGTAGCACGTGGCTTTTCACAGCAATATGGTTTAGACTATGAAGAGATATTCAGTCTTGTTGCTAAAATGGTAACCATCTAGACAATCATTTCATTAGCTGCTTGCAAAGATTGGAAATTATGGTAGCTAGATGTGAAGAATGCTTTTCTCTATGGAGAGTTGGATCGAGATATTTTCATGGAACAACCTCATATTTTGTTTCTAAGGAGTTTCCAAATTATGTGTGTCTGCTCAAGAAGGTTTTGTATGGTCTTAAGCAAGCTCCTCGTGCTTGGTATGGTAAGATTACTCAATATCTTGAATTTTGTGGGTTTAGATATTCAAATGCAGATTCAAGTCTATTTGTTAAAAGGACAACCTCAGGGTGCATAATGCTTCTACTTTATGTTGATAACATGATCATAACAGGTGATGATGAAGTTGAAATTAATAGTCTTCAAGATGCTTTGTCTATTCGTTTTGAAATGAAAAGTTTGGGAGAAGCAAGATGTTTTCTTGGCTTGGAGGTTGAACGGTCAGATGGATATTTTGTCTCACAGAAACAGTATGCAGCAAGTTTATTGGATCGTTTCAACATGAATGAGTCAAAACCAATGACTATCCCCCTATGGAGCCATCCTTGAAGTTGATTAAGGAAGAAAGAAAACCATTAGCTAATGCCAATTTTTCAACAACTTGTTGGTAGTTTAATTTATTTAACTATCACAAGGCCTGACATTTCTTACTCTATTGGTGTTGTTGCTTAGTTTATGGAGAAACCATGTGAAACTCATTTAATTGCAGCAAAAAGGATTCTACAATATGTGAAGATTACCCATAGTTTTGGCTTGTTGTATAAACAAGCTACGTCATTTGTTTTAAGTGGTTTTGTTGATGCAGATTGGGCTGGTAACGTAAATAACAGACGTTCCACAACGGGATACTGTTTTGACACAGGTTCAGGAGCTATTTCATGGTGCAGTAAGAAGCAATCCTCTGTTTCTCTTTCAAGTTGTGAAGTAGAATATGTAGCAGTTACTATGGCTACCCAAGAGTGTATTTGGCTAAAAAGACTTATGGGAGAAATCTTTTCTAGTTTGAACTATCCAGTTTCTATTTTTTGTGATAATGAAAGTGCAATCAAGCTTGCAGGAAATCCATTGTTTCATGCTCATACAAAGCACATTGAAACACACTTTCACTTTGTTTGAGAGAAAGTCCTGACGCAAGACATCCGATTGATGAAGATACATTCCAAAGAGCAAGTTGCCGATATATTTACCAAGGCTCTTGGTAAAGTCAAGTTTGAAGAATTTAGAAGCGCACTTTGTATTGTTGATTGTATGTTTGCACTAAGGGGGAGTGTTGAAAATTAGTGCAAACATTAAATTAGACTTTTCTATAATGGAAGTTAATAGCCTTTATTTAGGGTAGTGCCTCCTAAATTGGAGGATAGTGGCATAGTGGCTTAGTGGATTGATTAAGAGAGATTTTCAAAGTTAGTGAGATAGAATATTAAGGTTAGTGCATTAGTGGGTAGTTTATTATTTGCTTATAAATACTTATAATTGTTTCCACTTCAATCAATGAGAAAAATATATAGAACTCAATTGAAGCATTTGACTCCTCCATGCAATTTTTCTCTTTTGTTTCCATCTTTCGTTCTCTTCATTTTGGTGTTCTTAGTTAGAGGTTGTACCAACAACAATAGCACCGGTATTTAATTCATAGGCATGGCGATAACAATGATGTTCTTAGTAATAGTTTAAATCTCTCACTTCCTCTTTGCAGGTTAGTTTTTAACAACTTCAACATTGTCAATAGTCTTTATCCATTTAGCGGAGGTTTTGTTTGTAGTTTCATTTTAAATTTGGGATATTTGATTTTTTATTACAAAATTTATCTACTCATTTGGGTTTTTTTTTAAGTTCCATGACTTTTAAGAAATATTGTCCTTTCTATTTTGTTTGCAGTTTCATTTTAAATTTGGCAAGTTGCTTAGTTGTGTTATGGGGATCTCACAGATTGCTCTTCAAGCATGGTCTGAATATTTAATTGGATACAGAAGTAAAGTGGGCATTGTAGTAAGATTTGGTATGTGAATATTTTCTTTGTTATTCGCTCTAGTGTAACCATTGAATGCATACGATCTTGGTTATTATTAAACTCAAAACCTGGATGGAAGGTACCAATAAAACTTAACCCTTATAAAATTATGCATATCATCTTTTATGAGCATTTTAGGTTGTTTTGAGGGTCAAAGTGAGATTTAGGTATTTTTTTAGTTTGTTTCAAGATTGAGAGTGTCACTTAGACACTTCTTAGAAACTTTTTACATGTTTTTCATATACAAAGTGTGACTTAAATATTCGGTTCCCATTTTCATCTATTAGATTATGGTTTGGATATTTTTTATCTTTATTTTCATGAATGTTGTAATTAAGTCCTCCCTAATTGAAATTTTTATTCTCACGTGGTTTTCGTAGTTAATGTGTCACCTATACACTTCCTAGGAACTTCTTATGTGGTTTTCATAGTCAAAGTGTGACTTAGCTACTTTTTAGGAACTTCTATGTCAAAGTTTGTACTTTGTGGACATAGGTTATTCCTCTTTTTAGTTTGTTTGTTTCTAAATTGGAAGTATCATAAGATATTTTTTGTTGGTGTGGCGGGGGGGGGGGGGTAAAGTATATGAATTGTTCTTAGGTGCCAATATATGCAATTAATTGTTCGTATTAGTAGACTTGGTGAGTGTTTAACTTTTGTTCTAAAAATGACATATGAGAAGGATACTTAGACATAAATTTTCTAAAAGTATGTTTTAGAAATTTCATATGTTGCAAATGTTCATAATTAACTAACTAGTGTGTTAGTAAAGAGAGTTGATATATTAATTGTTTGGATATAGTAGTCTCCTATTGCTTATACTTTATGGTTGTAAGTGAAACTATTTGGCTATGATAAACTATTGACAATCCATCAAATGGAATGTTGAGATTTATGTATCCATCTCATTTGAGCTTGATTCTCATCTTAGCATGTGTTATCAAAAAAGTTGTTTTGCTACCTCTCTCACCTTCCAATATCTCGAAAGCAAACACTACCAAGATGTTTGAAACAAGATTTAACCATCAAGATAAATTACTCTTTTTCTATGTCCTATGTTATTACTATTTCCTCCTAGTTGAAGTTGGTCAATGCTAAAACTTTAGTAAACAAGGTTTTTTTTGTTATTTTAGTCATCCATATAAGTGTCCTTGGTATTGAATATGAATGCTAATGACTTAGACTAATGTTGCAAATAATACTTGATTATGTGATTTGTAAGCTATTTAGTTTAAAGCATTACTCCCCTTTTAATACTGGATTATGTGATTGGTTTCATCTTTGTCACTCTAATATTTTGCTGTAGTTTATTATTTGACACACCTACAAGATTCATAAGGGTGATTTCTAGCAATTTATAGTCACAAAAGCACCATTTTATTTTCTCAAAGGTGTGTATAATTATATCTTATTTTGTGTGTGAATGTTATTAAATTTTATAAAACATGGAAAGTTAGTTGAAGAACGATGAATTGTACTCATTCTCCTAGAGAATGACATGATGAATGGTGTAATTGTTTTTTTTCCTATTGTTGATTGAAAGCTTTGTCAGCGAATTGGTTATTTCTCTTTTTAGTTTGTTTCTAAATTAAGAGTATTTTTACTAGGTAGGAGTGGGGGGAGGAGGATGACATGATGAATGGTGTGCTTGTTATGCAAAATGTGTAGGGAGTAGAGAGGAGGGAGCGGCTGGAAGCCAACTTGTGGTCTCATACTAGAGATTTGCAAATACTGAATGAGTTATTTGTGCTACAAAGTATTCTTCCAAGAGTGTGTATCACACATTATCCTTTAAAATTGAAACTAAGTGTAGCACATTTTCTTATTCGCTTCTTCAATTTGTTTATTTAATTGAAATTTGATTTGGCGCTTTAATAGGTATATGCTAATTTAGTCATTACTTTTCTAAACGTTATGAGATCGGGGACATGCCCCTATTATGCTACATTATATTTGAAATTTCATTGTAGGAGTTGATGGAACTATCTTAGGATTGATGAGTTGTGCTTATTTTATTATTAGCAAGATTTTGGTGGGTTGTTGCATGTTTTTGGCTAAAGGCAATAGATGATTGAAAGTATGTTGTAATTCTTTTATTCACAATTGACTTTTGTTGTTTGCTTGGTTAAGCACGTTTGCTGCATTTTGACTTTCTTCATTTTTTCTTCATGTTGCTTCCTTTTCTTTTAGTCCAACTGTCAGCAATATCAATTGAGTTGGATAAGTTGTTGTCATTGGAAAGGTAAAACTTTCTTTCATTATTATCATTGTCAATATTGATGTGCAAAATTGCACTCTAAAATGATTTTTTGTTTTCTTACTAGGTTTTACATTTCATCCTATGAAGGTTTGAAGGAATATTTTTTGTCGTGCAAGGAACTTATTGGTGGCCAATAGGTACATTATTTCTTATATAAGGATCTTTGCAATATATTTTCAATTGAGTTGACAATCTTTCATAAGGATCATTGCAATATATGATATTAATTAGAAGATTTGACTATGCGTGTTCTAATGTTATGGGTATAGGCTACAAGAATCCATTAGAGGAATGAAGCCAGAAAACAATAAATATGTTTATAGGATTTTTTTTTAGGGTTAATAGAAGAAATTTGATTGAAATGTGCTCATTCGTGGTTTCTTGTAAAACCTATATACCAATGGGTATTAGTCGATATGTTTGTATTATCAACCTTATAATGAATTTATATATGTGTGAAATTGTTATATGTTAGGAAGTTGTTGGTTTGTATAAGTATGATTAGTTCATTTTGAAGAATATATGTATAACGACAGGATTTAACGAAATAACAATAAGAAAAAATGTATTTCATTGACAGTAGAAAAAAATGTCGTTAAATTTTTCTTTACATTTAATAATTGTCATGAATGGACATAACAATACCGAAAATACGAAATCCCGAGTCATGGTTAAGATATTGTTGACAATTTGAAAAATGTCTGTTATATTTTTTTTGCTGACATTTAATAAGTGTTGTCAATATGCATAACATTACAGAAAATATGAAATATTCGGTCCATTAGTGACAAAAATAAAAAGTCATAATATGCACACAAAAAAAAAAAGATAAAAAATAATTGTCATTATTTGTTCATTGTTGACAATTAATTATTGTCATAAGAAAATCATTTATGACATTTTTCAACAAATGTCATTGAAACTTCTATCTTTACAAGTGATTCAATAACTGAAAACAAATGTCACAAATTTTAAATCCGACAGTTTTTAAATGTCATTGAATCTAAGTTTTCTTCTAGTGTTAATATTTATATGGATGGTATTAAATTTTCATCGAACATGCTGATATTTTCATATTTTTATAGATTCAACATCAACATGAAGAGTGAATCAATATTTATATTATCTCATTAAATTTAATAATCATAAAATATAAGAAGTAAAAAAAAGCAACAAAATGTCATCAATGTGAATATTATATAAGAAATAAACCTTTCAAGTTAATATACAATATTTATTTACTTTTTTAAAAAAAATTTTCTAAACATGTCTACTGACATCAACATTTCTATAAAATCAACACAGCCAACACCGTCATATTTTGGTTAAGATTTACATTTTAAATTTTAGTATTATGTTGCATTGATTTATTTTGACATCTTCCACCCAAATGTGAAGTTCATTATCCACAATATTACAATGTTACCTCCCACAAAGAGGTTCCAAATAATTGCATAATGTTATATGTGTGTGTAATTATAACCTTATATTGTATATTGTTTATCACATATCACCATCATTTTATGATGAATCCAAAAATGCCACTAAGCCAAACCTTAAAGTTTAGTATAGGAGTTGAAATTTACAAGTTGAATCATAAGATTCCTAATAAAGGTATGAAAGCAAGTTGATATTTTCCAATGGGTTTGTTTGAAAATGCTTTGGGATTTGGGACACAAACAAAACAAACAATCCCGTTAATTGCGCAATAAAATTGCATGGTTGAAGATTCAACACTCCCTATTTTTACTTATATTATTATATTCCACTTATTTCAAAACCGAACATTCAAATTTAACCTATTGTTTTTTCTTAGCACAAGAAAAAAACAAGAACAAGAACAAACAAATTTACCATATTGTTATTGCTTAACAAAATCATTCACCAAACACGTGTCCTTACTTATAGGCTTAATCTTAAAGGTTTTTTTTTTTCTTTTAATTTTAAATTTTGTCGAGAAAAGGAAAGGACTATTTTTTGAAGTTATGAATATAATATACAAAATACTCGACTACTCACTTTCACACACCCATCATATTTAGAAATAGTTTTTAAAAATTTACAAATATAGCAACCAAATATTATATTTAATTTTATTTTTTATTATTTCAATTTTACCTTCTTTGTTGTACTTCAATAACATATCAAATATATATTATGTTTGATGTATTAGTTTAATTAATATATTTTATGTTTGATACTTTAGGGTGTATTTGGTTTAACTTTTTAAGTGTTTAACTTTGACACTAAATCATTTTAGAACAAATTAAAATGTTTGGCAACCGTTTAAAATAATTTTTGAAACACTTTTCGTGTTTATTTTAAACCATTTTTATCAAAAAAAAAAAGTTTAAATAAAAATGAATTTTTTGAAAAAAAACATTTCTTTTCTCTAGTCAGTCCAAATAAGTTCTTAGTTCATTGATATAATTAATATTTGGTAGATTCGTTAAGTCAACAAGTGCTCTTGCATTTGTTATTATTTGTGGACTTAATTTGAATCATTATTCATTTGCTTCAAAGTATTATTTTGATAGTACATCATCATCAACATATAATGGTTCAATCCATCTTCTTTGTCTTTGTAACCATTTTGAGTGTATGTTGATAAACTATTGATATACCTGAATGAATTGAATTCCTTGTAGAAGCATGTGAATGTCACGCCAATGATATTTAATTTTTAAAAACTCAAAATACAGAAAAGTTACAAAGAAGCATATAGGATAAACATTTAAATTACAACATGCTTTATATAGGAATGAAAAGGCTTACCCTTGAAGATTTTCTTCAAGAAATCCTCTCCACATAATTTCACGAACAACTATGAATTGTGAAAATCTCCCTTAAACTATATGCTCCTCTTCAAGAACACGATCAACACCAAAATACCACTACCGAGTCCTCCTTGCAATTCTCAGGACAAGAAACAAGATGGTGAGATCATTCTTGTTTTGGGGAGAACAAAGAGAAAACTGTAGTTTTTTAAAGGTTTTTTTTTTTTTTTTTTTTTTTTTTTTTTGTTCTGTAACTCTTTATTCTTCAATATCACATAGTAGTGATACATTGAGAGGTGATCAACGGAGAGGGGGTTATAACTCCCCTCCATTATGCGTGGAGTTATTTTAGTTTTATATTATTTAAGTAATATATTAAATCTAATTTAATACATAATTAACTAATAATATATAATTAACTAATAATAATAATTAATAATTAAATATCATATATTTACTTTTAATTGAAATCATATTCAAGTTACATATTCTCATATAACCTAGGATTTTAATATGAATCTCATTCATATTCATTTTAACCTATAGTTTTAATATAAATCTTATTCATATTAATTTATAACTTATAGTAATTATTTGAATCTCATTCAAATACACTACTCTCATATAATAAAGTATTAATTTGAATCTTATTCAAATATTTATCTCTTCCATATATATGATATTAATTATAAACCATATTTTGTAATTAACTATATGCTATAGTGTATCAATATATATTATACCTTATATTAATCACATTAATATAAATCATACTTCTATATCTTTTAAATAATTTGAACAATCCAAACTATTCCAAAACCATATTTATTCCTTGTTTTATCCTTAGTGAACTAGCAAAGGGATATAATAGACCTAAAGATTAGAAGCCCTTTACTTAATTTAATCCGTATTCATTAATTGCAGGTCACTTCACTAAAGATCCCACAATTGAAATCTTCGCAGTGTAGATAAATTTTTATGTCCACGGATATAACCAATAAATAGTGAGTCGACCCTTCATGAATTGCTCGTAATTACATAAGGATCAAATTAATATTTTATCCCTATAATTACATCTAACTACCCTCACTGATCTTCTAATAAACAACCTATTTATGGTCCTGCCATAAACAAACCCTCTCAAGCCAAGTGAGAGGGAGAGACCTCATTGTTCAAGACCCAGATTCAGCACTTAAGGGAGCAATTCATCTACTTGCCCAAAAGATGGGAAGGAGTGAATTTCATCTTGTGTAGTTATGTTCCAGTTCCCTACTTGGCCCACTACTACAATTTTGCCTTTTGTTGATGGCCAAAAAAAATCAAGAAAGACCTATTTTGATGGCCAAAACACATCAAATAAGCTCATATAAAAAAAGTATGATCATCAAGAAAGATAGGTTTGTTGACAGCCAAAAAACGTCAACACAAACCCTATCTTGATATTTTTGGTCATCAAGATAGGTTAGGTTGACATTTTTTGCCCATTAAGTATATGAAAAAATCATCAAGATAGATACTTTTGTTAATACTTTTTGAACGTCAAAGTAGGGTAACATTAACATTTTTTGTCCATCAAGTATTTGTAAAAACCATCAAGTTGACCCTTTTATTGACGTTTTTTTCCCGTCAAGAAAAATGTACTATTGTATGATTTTATTGACGTTTTTTGGCCGCCAACTATCAACCTTTCAGCTTGACGTACATGCACATCAAGTTAAATATAAACTTTTCTCAATGTTCTAAGACCATCAAGAAATGTGAATTTAAATTAATAATAATTTTAAAACTCTAAATTAAGGTTTTCTTGATAATTCCTTTTCATGACCATCAAGAAAACAAAAAACTCATGCATCAAGAAAGGCCAAATTTGTAGTAGTGTGGACAAATCCCCAAAATGGTAGGAATATTGAATCGGCGAATCTGGTCACTCTCACCCATATAGATCAAAGGATTGCCCTCATAGACAGGAGTTCATAACTCACTCAAGATTAAGGTCAAGTCACCTATGGTCTCTTATGAAATGTTAATCTCTTCAGTTAACGATGTTATAAATAAAGATTAATCATTTCGCGGTCCAGTCTTATACAAACTCTTTGTATAGGATATCCACACTCACATGTCTCTATATGAATGATTAGGATCAAATTGTGTGTAACACTTTACAACTTTGTAACAATTACAAAGTGGGTCGTATCCGTAGTGTGGCCAGGATAAGGCCAGCACCCATCCCTTATCCATATACTACAAACCATTTAGGTTATTACTTAAACATGATTCACCTGCATGTCAACCACATACATGTTTAAGTTACATAAAATGATCTTGGGTCTTTCTTTAATGGATAATTATATATATAAAATAATCAATCATTATTTCAAATAACATATTAACTATGAAACCTTAGGGCATGCATCCTAACAATACCAATATTACATTTGAAGTTCAATTTTGAATTGGTGGTTATCTACTATTGATATCTTGGAACAAATATATTTTTAAGAAGTATTGATATACTAATAACATATCATTGCTATACTTGAAATGAATTTTGAATTGATGTTGATATATTACTAATATACTAATATTATACTTGAAATTTAAGTTAGAATGAATGGTAATTAATATATCAATGTTATATTTGAAATAAGCCAAAATTTACTTAGCAATGGTAAATGGCATGATCTTCCTCTCTAGAGGTCCGAGTTTGATCTCTCATCCCCGTAATTGTTGTACTAACAAAATGTTATACTTGAAATAGATTTAGAATGAGTATTGATATACTATATGATATACTATTAATACACTCATCATATACTTGAAATGCATTTTTAATTAGTACTAATATAAAATTGAAATACCAATTTTATACTTTAAGTATATCATTTACTTCATCTTTAATATATCAAAAATATCGTTAATATGATTTTTTTTCTCTTCAAATCTGGTGTATTAGTATACTGATTTACAAAATATGAAGTATATATACATTTTACAATTGATATATCAAATTAAATGTAACTTACATGTCATCAAAATCATGTCAAAATTTCAAAAGTATAACAGTTAATTAATAAATTAACTGATATATTTAATTTTTTATTTTAGTTGACACAATTAATGAAATTAAGATATATCATCAAAATTAGATAAAAATTTTGAAAACATAAACAATAATACTAATAAAACTAATGCCAAACCTAAACCAGACCATTGAAGTCAAACTAATAGAATGAAAGCAAACTCAATATAAAAACGAAACCAAAATCAAAGCAAAACAAAACAAAACAACCACCATGACACGATTAAAATCATGGTATATCACTTGCATAAATTATGATATATTTTATATAAAGTATATCAAATATACTAATTGATATACAAATGAAGGTAAATGATATGAATGGAGGAATCTCAATCATGCCACGTGAACTTGAAGAGAGATGTCAATAAGGAACCATAAAGTGAAGTCAAGTGAAATCAAGCTTCATTTACTACAACAAAAACAACTTTTCTTCACTGTTGAAAAGTGATAAACATAGAGAAGAAAGAGAAAAAATAGTCATTAACGCCAACATCACACGTTTTTTGCAGGAAAAAACGGAGTTTTCAAAATTGAAACATTCATGATAGTTTTTTCGTGTCATTAATTTATGATTGAAAATAACAGTTCTTAAATGTCAAAAAACAAAAAAGGCATGATTTTGGCGGGAAAAAACGTGAAATTTCGAATTTTTTTTACTGTTTTGACATTTTTTTGTGTAAAAAATTTATGACTAAAAATAAAAATCATTAAAAAGCGACAGTTTTTTAGAGTCATTGAATTGAAAAATGAAAAAAATAGTTTTGGCGGGAAAATATCAGTATTAAAAAATATTTCAACTTTTATGACTATTTTTTTGTGTCATTAATCTATGACTTGCATTAAGTATCATCAAAGTGAAGGAGTTAAAAACATAATAGCAGACGCAATTAGGACCTAAAACACTCTAACTACATCAATTTCAAAGATTAAACATGTTTGTTTTTAAAACCAAGAAACAAAGACATTGATACTTACTTGTTGTGACTCAAAATTGAATCCAATTCCTCCAAGATTTTGATCACGAACACTTCATAGACCACCACAAAAGTCTTCCTCGTTATTCTCTAGCCTTAGGATAGATTGTGGAATCCAAATTGTGATGAATTTGGAGCAAATTTGTGAAGAAAAAAGAGAGTTTTGGAGAGTTTTGGGTAAGTGAGAATTTTCAACAAAATTCCAACAAATTTTTCAACCCATCTTCAATGTTTCTTTCTTCTATATATTGAAGAACACATGCAAAACCATTTTACATGTAAAATGACACCAAAGAAGGTGATTAACATCCTCAATTAGGAGGTGTTTGATGATGAGTTAAGAGAGACTTGCATACTCCCACCTCGTCCTTCAACATGCAATTCGTGGAAAAATCCAATATCAATAATTGATTTTCTAAAAAACAAAAATTGAATTTCCAATTCCCTTTTTTAATAATTAATTTTAAATAATATTACTTTAATATAAAATTAATTTAAATAATAATTAATTAATTATATTATATTATATTATATTAATAAGTTTTCCATTAATCCCAATAATTTTCAATTCGATGAATCTCTATTCATCCAATTAATATTTAAATCATATTTAAATATTACCAACTCTCCAATTTCGTTTAATTCATAATTAAAACGAACAAATCGTAAATCTTACTCTTTAAACGAATTTGAACATTTTTATCAAATTCTTTCATCACACTGTTCTAAGGTTTAGTCCATGAGCCAACAAGAGGACCTAATGGACCTACAGATCATGAGCTCCAACGTTCCGAATTTAACCAGCTAAACTCTTTAACCTAGTTAATTGACATTCGTTAACTACCGGAACACACCAATATAGCCCAATAGTTGCACTCTCCTGATTGTAGATATATTTTTCCACTTGATATAACCATGATTAGTAAGTCGATCCTTCACAAGTTGTTCGTAATTACAGTTGGGTGAAGAATACTTTTTTACCCCTGTAATTACATCTCATTCCTTAAGTCCCACTGATCCTCTAATGAACAATTGGTTTGTAGTCTAACCATCAAACTAAGTCCCTCTCGGGCCAATGAGAAGGTGGGGTCTCTTGCTCAAGATTCGGAGTCAGCACTAAGGGAACAATTTCTCTACTACTCTAGAATTAGGTAGGAGTGAATTTTATCTCACAAGACTATGTCCCCAGCTATTTACCTAGTCTTATCCCTAAAATGATAGGCTTCTTAAGTGGGTAAACTGTAACGGCCCAAAATTTAGGTAAACCACCTTTTTCTCTCTTTATGAAAAAAAAAACAACAGTATAATAATAATAATAATAATAATAATAATAATAATAATAATAATAAAATAAATATGCAGGCGGAGAGAGTGTTAAGGGGAATTGGGGGATTCTTGGTCATTAGGAGAATCGGGTTTTAGTTGGGGAAAGATCTCCGGATGGGTTTTTACTGGTTGAGTTGCGTTTTAGGAAAAGGAAAGAAAGGGGAAGAAGGGAAAGGTCAAAATCTCTCTCTCGATCACATCTTCGTCACTCAGTCGTCGTCCCCTTCAACCCTCATTGCCGCCATCATCTCCAGCCTTCAATGTCGCCATCATTGTAGTACTCACCGCCATCGTCACCAGCACTCGTCGCCATCATCGCAGCTTTCAACGTAGCAGCATCATCATAGTCCTCGCACCGCAGTGTCTCAGTCCTCGTCGCATCGCATCGTCACAGCCCGCATTTCGCCGCATCATCAGTCCATCGCTGCATCGTCACAACCCGCATCTCGCAGAATCATCATAATCTTCATCGCCGCATCGCCTGCCCTCTCTACAACGCGTTGTCACAGCCTTCAAAGCGCATTGTCGCAGTGTACGGAAGTCGCGACGTCGCACAGGCAGTCTCGCTGTCTCGCTCAGTCTCGCTGCAGTCTTGCTCTCGCAGGTAAAGGACTTACTACCAGGTTTTAGTGACGCCTAATGTTTAATTGTGTTGTTGACTATTGAATGTCGTTGTGAACTTTTGTCTCGGATGTTGAATGCTATGATTGTTTCGGTATGCCAAGTTTGTAGCTTGTAAGTAATGTTCTTATGCTTATGTGCCTATGACTCTGTGAATCTCTGCGATGAATTAGCTATACCATGACATGTTACAGGTTGCCCTATTGTCGTGCCCCGTACCCCTAATGTACCATGCTACGAAGGGTGTCCCTCGGGATCACCACCGATGTCCATGTTACGAAAGTAATCACTGCATACCCTCGGGTTGATCCTATGCTTATGCCTACGCTTATGCCTATGTCGGGTACACAGGTGCACACGACAAAAAGGGTAATAGCTAGGCCCAGTAGTGGGTCTCTTACTGAGTATGATTGCTCACCTTTTTCAATGTTTTCCTCCCAGGGAAAAAGCATGGTGGCCAGGCGTATGACCGAGGAAATTCGTGATCGTACCATGGGATCAATGACATTGCTTCCGCACCTTAGTCTAGGATATAACGTATTGGACTTGTAGGGTAGTAGTATGTGCATACATTAAACCATTTGCGATTTGTTTTTGATATGGTTATGTTCGGTTTTCTTTTCTTGAGGTTTTGCCTAACAATTTAAGGGGTACCCCGCTAAAGCGTTTTACTCCTCTATGTTTGGTTTATTAAAATATCAGAAAAACCAACCGTTTTATGAATTTGACCGACTTTATCTATAGTGTGTGTTACCGTGTCTCTTAATTTCCAATGCATTCACTGAATGGTCATGCATGACGTAGCGACGTGTTAGTTTTAAAGAGTCAGGTCGTTACATAAACTCAGGTCACTCTCACCCATGCAGATTAAAGGATAATCCCAAATAAACATGAGTTCATAGTTAGCTCAGGATTAAGGTCGAATTACCTAGGTCATTTTGTTGAAATAATTAGTTTTAATAGTAAAGGGCGTTAGAAAGTAAAAGTGATTATTACATGGTTCGGTCTTATGTAAACTCATTTCATAGGATGCCCCCACTCTCATGTCTCTACATGAACAATATAGGATCACATCGTTTGTATCAAATCAAAGTGGGTCGCATCCATAGTATCCCTAAGATAAGGTACCTTGCCTTATCCCTATACTATAGACCGTTTTGGCTATTACCTAAACTTGATCCACTTTTATGTCTACACATAGAGTCTAAGTATTCAAACTATAGCCAAGAGTTCTTATTTTATTGGATTTAATAAATGCAGCTCACATATTCAATAACATCTCTATTGAATAAACTTCGATAACAATTTTATTGAAAATAAGTTCCAAAGTTTACAAGCCACGAGTTTTAGGACATAAAACCCAACATAAAGAGCATTAAACGAAAGAAAATTAGTTATAGTGTTAGATAAATTAAGTTTAAATTAGAAAAATATTAATAACACTTAGTAAATTTTAATTTTAAACTAGAAAAAAATAGTTACAGTGTTCAATAAATTAATATTAAATTTGTGTAATTTAATTATATGAACCAAAGTAGACTTTCACTTAGTTTAAGATTGTTGTACTATTAAAAAAAAACAGAGAGAGAGATTGTTGTAGATTTAAAAATAATTGTTGTCAGTTATGCTTTTAGAAAAACTCTTTACATACTACGCGTGTTACATGTGTTGTGGAAAGTTTAAAATATAACTTAATTGTAAAAATTTAATAATGTACTACTATATACTTGGTCTTTCTTGACGCACAGAATTTTTTTTTCTTAATCTAATTACTTTTTATATTTAACTTGACTTACATGCACGTCAAGAAAAATACATTTCTTGACGCAAAAATATGTAAGTTTTGTCAAAATAGTGAATTCTCGGTTTTTAAATTCGTTAATGGTAAAAACCCATCAAGAAAACATACCTATGTTGATGGGTAATGTCCATCAAGAAAGTTTAAAGTCTTAATGTGGGAAAAAGTCAAAATTGCGCGCCAAGTCAAACTTATTAAAGGCAGGAAGGATTCCTATGTTGATAGTTAACGATTATCAAGGTCAACATTATAGTTTACAGTCTAAGGCCATCAAGAAAAGTGTAACATCCTGAGATTTAGGTAAATTTGAATTAATTATCTCAAGTTATTGGAGTTTATTTTCTATTAATTTTAGATATTTGGAGTCAAATTGTGTTAAATTATGAAGTTAATTTTAGAAAAAGGTTTTTCGTTGACTGACATTGACAGCAAGAATGGACTAAAACGACGTTGTTTTTACATAGCTTTTTCTTGATGGGCAATGCCCGTCAAGAAATCCTTCTACGTTGATTGGCTTTGACCATCAAAATAAAGCACAAATTGACGTCGTTTTGGGCTATTACTTAAAATGACGTCGTTTTTTTATGTTAAATGACGTCATTTTGGGCTTTATTATGAGATCTGCTATTAAATATTTTGGTGTTTGGGTTATTTTTGACTTTATTGGTTATTAATTTTATTTTTTTTTTTAATGGAGTATAATTTGCCTGGAAAATGCGGAATATGGCCCAAGAATCCTCCAATTCCATTTATGATTTCACTTTCAAGGCAGTGAACTTTATGCCTTCTCAATTTACTCTGTTTGGTTGCTAAGAAACCCTCAGTTTCTAATCTGAGATACAAAATCCTCCATGATGTTATTCTTCATTTTGCTGACTTAGGTTTTGATATGTTAAAGTGGTTTGTTTGTTTATTTCATATCATTTTTACTGATGTACATCTTTGATTAGTTGACCTTGATTTTAGAATGTTTATTTTGGAATGTTATTTTAGAAAGTACGTTTCAGTTTTGTTGCAATTTGAAAAAGCAAGTCATATTGTTGTTGACTATAGAAATCAACATTGAGTGATTGGTTGCAATGTGGACAGATTTTGCCCTCACTTCTAGATTTCTCAACATTTTTTTTTCACTCGATTTTATGGATTTCTATCTTTGTATTAAGAAGACTCCATTTGGTCAATTCGAAACCTAGTTATATTCAAAGCTTAGTTGTATTTACCAATTGCTATTTATGGTGGTTGTTTTCATGGTTCATATCATCGCTCTATTTTGATTCTTAAACCAAAAAAAGAAAATGAATAAAGCAGGTGTGTGAGGCTTTTTTTTTTTTTTTTTTTTTTTTTTTTTTTTTTTTTTTTTTTGACAAGTTACTAGAGGAGGTGTTTGAGTACCAAATATAAACACATCAAATTGACCAAAAGCATCCTGTTCTAGTCGGACTGTGTATTATCAAGACTAGTTAAACTAAAGTGGGTTATTTGGTTTAATCTTGAAATGGAATTGAGAAATGAGATCTTGTATCTAGTTTCTTTATTTATTTATTTATTTTTAAATTTGTGCTTGTGTTGGTTTGTAATTCTTGTTTAATCTTGATATAGAATCGAGAAATGAGATATTAAATATAGAAGGGGCTTTGCTGCATAGGATCCCTCTGGTCCATATCATATGGAAGAACACTATCGTGGGTTGCTCCTCAATCACGATCCCAAGCTAGTTCAGGTCTGTAAATTTTTAATTGTATACATAACCAAAATGGGCATTACTATAAGACTTGGTGTGTTAGTCTTTATTTGTTTCTACAACTCTATTCTTGTGCTTACATATTCTTATCTTTGCTCTGCCAAGCGCTTGGATTTGATATATTTCAGGTTTAATTCAAGATTTGTTGCAAAGTGTAATGTCAATATGAGAGAATATGTTTGCAGTGTGATATGTTCTTATTCTTTATTTTGTTTCACTTTCTTTATGAACTAATTTATTAAACTTGGCCTTTTGTGTTAATTTTCTCATTATAAGTATTCTTTATTATATGGTTTTCAGGATTAGTAGTCATGAAAATGTCTTTCAATGTGAAAATGTGGTGTTACTCAACTCTCTTTTTGTAGCTAAAGTTTTATTTCATTTATGTCCTTTTACTTTTTATTCTTAGTTGGTTTTGAGATGAGAACCTTTATTTTTGTAGAAATTAACTTTAGTAGGATTACTCATTCCCTAACAACTCTAATTATGTAGGTTTAAGCTTATTAAAACACTAGTCAGCAAGGTTTCAGAGTTATTTTGAGACGTTCAATAGGTAAAATTCTTTTTTGAACTCTTAGTAATTGCTATAAATTAGTTTAGAAGTCTTGGAAACGTTTTGCTTGTAGTTATAGATCGATCTGGAGTGCTTGAATTCAAATTTAAGTTTATTTTGGATTAGAGTATATCTCCTAAATGCTCTTTCAATTTAAATTTAGGACTTTAAACTCAATTCTAATCTCCAAAATTAAGTTTATCTAGACGTTTATGTGTAAATATTCAGTAAGTATAATTCTACTTTGGGTTTGCTTGTTTTATGTTAGTATGTTGTGTGTTTTACTTAATTAATTATAAAATGTTATATGGATATTTTTGTGAATAATATTTTACTTCTAATTAAATTTGATTGTAGATTGAGATTTCTAATTAAGTCTTAAACTCTTTGTCTGTAGTTCTAGATTGTTTCAAAGTGTTCGAACAAAGTTTTAAGGCTCTTGTCAAGGTAGGAATATCACCTTTGAGCATGATGAATGTTTTATACTATGTATTTTGTGAGTTATGTTTTAACTACGTGGCATGGATCAGACTTCTTGTGTGTTATGTTTTGAACATTTACCTCATTTGACTATATTCTTTCCAAAAGAGTGTTGTTTAATGAGCTGGAAAGATTATAAACTTTAAGAACTCAAGGACATGGTTGTACAACTTATAGAACAGATCATGTTCAACTAAGGTCATAATTGTCAACCTTAAGAATGTATACCTTATGAATATTGTTATTATTGTCGACATTGACGTATTGAGTTGAGTTTTAAAATCAACGTTGTTTTTTTACTAGGTATTGGACGGTTCCATTGAAACGAGGAAACCACTAAGCAAATTATTTATATGTGCTTTTTTTTTTTAATTGTTTGGATAGTCCTAACATTTTCTAGCAACTCTTAGTTGTATTTAGTTTCTTTGAAAATAACTTAACCAAAGTTTGATTACTAGTTTTCCTGTATTAATGTTACCAACTTTTATTGTTATATATGAAGTTTCATATTTATGTTTGTACATAGTGTCAAAATTGGTGAAAATATATTTGTAATGACAAGTATGAAACAAATAATCATCCATCATCATATAAGCATTTCTTTGACATTTCACAAATGTCATGAAATGTATTTTTTTGACATTGAAATTTCTCATCAATTGAACTTCAATGACTATAAATAAGTGTCAATATAAAAGTTTAATTGACAGAAAAAAGTAAAATTTTTGGTCATTTATTGATAATGAAAAATAGTCATAGAAAATGTTGTCATCATTGGGATTTGTGGTCTAAAGCCTCGTAATTGATTAGTTAATTAATTTAATTAGTAATTATGCAATATTAATTTATCCATTAACGGAAAAATCCAAGGTTATTGCATGAAACCTTGAACATATATATAGTTGACATACGGGTGAATCATGTTCAAGAAATAACCTAAAGGTCTATAGTATATGGATAAGGCTAGGTGTCTTATCTTGGTGACTGTTGTGATGTTATTGTATGTGTAAATTGTACTAAAGCAAGGTGCTAAATGATGTGAATATGCGTTCAACATATCATGCTTTGAACATGTTATGCGTCCTATTACTATGCGTTGGTGATCTTGTCAAGTTTTCCTATCCTTTACCCAAGTATAAGCAAAGGAGTAGGTTTTCTCAGTGAGTTCGAGGTCGAACACAGGGATTATATTGATTCAGTATTTAGTTGGAGTTCATGCGTTGCTGTGGTAACCAAGAAATAGTTGAGAGAGTTGTTTTTAATCTACGGAAAGCGATTGTTTGTACACTAGACTAAAATTGTGAAAGATGGAAAGCATGCGACACAGCAAATTAACTAAAGATGTGAATGAATGGATAAAGAAAGGGTTCGGGTTGATTAACATCTAACATCGGAAGCGCACAGTAGTATTCTATTCATACTTGCGACTCTTCTCCCGGTTGTCAGCCGCTATGCGTTATATGTCTATAACGCATAGGAGAGTGTTAAGAACCAAGGTTATCCCCATAGACAGGTAACACTACTTGGCCCTTGTCAATTGAGTTCCACAATCACTTACCCTCTCAAGCAGTTTGATTATTACTACTTATATCAATTTGTCAGATGGACATAAGCATCGGATTAAGATTACAATAGACAAGATGAAATAGTTACACTATGGTTCCTAGTTAGATGCTAACGCAACCCTAGACCCTTGAGTGATTAGTTACTCATGGTTTGAAAGTAAAAAGCGGAAAGTTTAGAGAAATGAGTAGACATGGAAGATAATTATATTGATGAAATGGGATACAATTTTCGATAAGTTCAATGTCTTGACACAAATCTAAAATTAAGATAGAAACAATAAGAAAAAAAGCAGGAAAGGCGTCAATGTCTTGAGTCGCTTGGATGGAAGCGTGAGGTTCTGCTGTGAAGTGGTCCGGCGGAGGGAAGACTCTTCTCTCTCGAGCTATTCGTCTTTGGCTGAAGTTTGAGAGAACTCTGCTGTCACCTATAGAGTTCTTCCGAGAATCAACAACCCTTTCTCATCTCGCAGAGCTGCCTTTTTATAGATGATGCGTTCGCAATTAATGGCAAATCTGCTTGATTAGCGGCGAGATTGATACTATGCGTCCATCTCGCCTGATTGCGTGATTCTCGGGTCAATTAAGATCCACCACTTTAGCCACAAATCATGTTCGTCAATCATTCGTCAATCTCTCAAGATTCTGATTTGATTCTTAGCGCCTTGCATTAATGGTCGTCTATGCGTCCATGAATAGTTTGGCTGATGTCACCGCGGCTTAGGTTGCTAACGCGTAGTTATGCGTTGAGTTGTTAACGCATCGTCTGGTTCCTGCGTTAAGAAGTCATCAACGCATCGTTTGCATTCCTGTGTTAAAACATGCGTTTTAGGCTCAAAAAGTGGTAAAATCATTTATCTTCATAAAAATACATTAGTATAACGTAAAGTAAGATTTCTTAATAAAAATTAACATAACTTACCGCATGCTTCTCTATTTAATCTCTATTTATCTAAGAAAAAGGCTATCATAACTTGTATTTCTACAAGTTATCAGTGACACTGTGGATACAGCTCACTTTGTAATAGCTACAAATGGTTTGATCCAAACCGTTCATGTGAAGACATGTGGGTGGGAGTATCCTATATAAAGAGTTTGTATAAGACCGAACCACAAAATATTTAATCTCCCTTTATAAATGCGTTAATTGATGAGATTAATATTTCATAGGATGATCATGTGCGACTCGATCTTAATCTTGAGTGACTTATGAACTCCTGTCTGTGAGGTTAGTCCTTTGATTTACATGGGTGAGAATGGCCCGAGTTACCGACTCAATAAGCCTACCATTTTGGGATTTGACTAAATGAGAAACTAAGAACATAACTTCACAAGATGGAATTCACTCCTTCTCAGACAAGGTAAGTAGATGAGTAGTTCCCTTAAGTGCTAATTTTGGGTCTTGAACAAGGGGCCCCACCCTCTCACTAGCCCGAGAGGGACTTAGTTTATGGTTGGATCATAAACAAATTGTTCATTAGAGAAATTATTGGTACTTAAGGATAAGAGATAATTACAAGGGTAGAACGGACATTTGACCTAGTTGTAATTATGAACAACTCGTGAAGGATAGACTTGCTTATACTGATTATATTCATGTACACAACTTGTCCTACAGTGCATAAGAGTTCAACTATGGGTCTGTAGTGGTTTGCCCTGTAGTTAATTAATGAAGATTAATTTAATTAAAGAGTTTAATTAATTAATCTTGGATCATTGAAACTTATAATTTGTAGGTTCATAAAGCCCCTTGCTAGCTCACCGCAGACCAACAAAGATCAACTATGTTGAAAGAAAATTTTGAAATGTTCAAACTTATGAGGTAAACTATTAATTGTATTGGATATAGTTAATAATATGATTTATTATAAAGTTTATTTGAATTTATTATAAAGTTTATTTGAATAAGATTCAAACAATAACTTTATAATATGGAGAATTAATTTATTTGAATATGATTCAAATAATTAACTATTTACTTGGATGAAATCCATATAAATAAATAGAGGGAGAATTAATTAATTAATTTGAATTAGATTCAAGTAATTAATTATTTAATTTGGATGAGATTCAAATTAAATATTTAAATAAGATTTAAATATTTTAAACAATTTAATATGACATATTATTTGGTTAGATATTTATTAATATTATATATTATTAAATATTTAATTTAAAATATCTGCAGAGGGGTTATCCTAATAGGATTAGGAGTAACTCATAAAGTTCTATAAATACAACTCTTGGGAACCCTCATAGAACACACACTCTCTACAAGAATAATCTCTACGATTACTCTAAGACTCTCCTTCTATAAATTCTCCCAAATTTCTTAGAAAAGTTTTAAGAAAATTTTTCTTCTTGTTCCCTTTATTTTTTCAAAAAGCGGTTCCCACAAATCGGATCCTTGCCAGAGTCATAGCAAGGAAGATCTCTTGGAAAAGGAAGACTACAAGGAGAAGACTATTGGTTCGAGCAAAAGATTGAAATTTAGGATCCCTCTAAGAGGAGATTATCTTCAAGGTTTTGCTCTCACAGAGTAGTGAAAATGCATAGTAAAATAATAAGAGCAATTAACCAAGTACACAGTTGTTCTACTCGGCTATTAAGAACAAAATCTTTCTTCACAAAATATAGAATGCGGCCACCCTAAAAATCATCATTAATCGCCTTTTATAATATGATGCAAAGAATGGAAAATATTGATATAATTGAAAATAAAAGACATCGCTTCCAATAAGGAAAAGTATCAAGTAGAATATATCAACAGGAAATATCTAGATAAAGAAAAAAAATATTCTGCAAGGATTTCTAATGTCATAGCCAAATGTTAAGAATATATTTGTGACATTCACAAATACTTCACAACTTCCTTAAACTAATATAGAGCCAACACACAAATCTCCAATAGTTTGAACTAATGATAACCGTTATATCTTACATGCAGATTAAAAGTTCAAACTTCCTAACTTTTCGTCGAAGATTGAGAGTATATTTGGAATGCATTTTCAAGTATTTAATTTATAAAATAAGTCATTTTAGAAAAAAAAATTGAAATGTTTGGCAACTACTCAAAATAGATTTTGAAGTGTATTTTAAATAGTTTTTATCAAAAGAATTTAAAAAAAAAAATTTGAAAAATATATATTTTTTTTTTTAGTCAATCCATCGTAACATACCCTGAATTATGTGACACAAACTTAAATTTTGAATGAAAGTAGAAAATTAGATTTGAGGGATTTATAAGAATTTTGAAAATTTAAAGTGATCCATATTGTGAAGCATTTGGGCTAGGAGAGAGTAGAGAATAGGTAGAGGGTTGTAGTTGGGGTGGGCCAAAAAGTAGAATGTAATGTAAGTGGAAGTGTGATTGGACATTGGAAGTGAAAATGACTAGTGAAAGGCCACTTCTCTCCAAACTCCCAAATCCCAATCCAAAAGAAACAGTTTGGTGCTTCCTTTGACCTAACCCACTATTATCTTCATGGACCACTTCTTACTTCTTTCTTTTGTTTTGAATTACTCCCCCATTTCACTCACGGGTTTCAATATCAAATTCTACTTATAAATACACTCGCAAAAAACTAGGGTTTTGTTTAGTTTGTGATTTATTTTCGTTGTTATATATGGAACAGTTGCAAATACAGCAATTAGATTCTAAGTATTTACACATATAGTATAATCCAAAAAAGTTTGCAGATATAGAAAAATTTAGATTATATTTTGAAACTTATCAGTGAGAAACCATATCAATAATAAGGGTCTGTTTATGATAAACCATATCGTTGGTATGAGTCTATTAGTGATAAACCATATCGCTTGGTAGGAATCTCTCGTTAATAGATTTTGATATATTTGCAAGTTTTTTTTAAAAAAATGTTGTTATGTAACTAATCATTATCCCTAAAAATACTATCCAAGGTAATTACCTTTTTTATAAAATAAAAAAAAAAATTCTTAGCTAATTAAGTAATTCATGACATAAAAAAATTTCCATATCTAGACTTCAGCTTGATTTTTTTATCCTTTTTGATCCATTCTCTCTCATCAATCAATTTAGTATACATTTAATATAAAAAACATTGTTTTGTCATTTAATGATATTGATTATGTTTTCCTTTTCTTTTGGTATTATTCTTAAAAATATGGAAGAAGATTATTTTCTTCATTTTAATTCTTGTCTGAACAACACTCGATCCATGTTCCGCGCCAGGATCTTCCAATCTCTATTTGTTTTTTCTATTAGTTTTCTATTGAAGGAAAGGGTAATAATCTCATATAATATATATATTTTTTATTTATATTGGCACATTATTAACATCTCAAATATAGATATACATTACATATATTTATGATTTATTTTTTTGATGTGATTATAAATATACTAGATAATGTAAATATACATGATATATATTATTCAGTATATAGGACGATCTATTATAAAAAAATTTTTGTTCATACACTTATCAAATATACATTAACTTATTTCTAGAAAATTCAAATATATGGAATATACTGTTTTGTATATATCAAATATATTTTGTTTTCTCTTGTGAAGTTTCTCATCGATTCTTGTTTTTTTATGAGGAAATTATTTTCGAATTTTTAGAGAAAATTTTCTTAATTGTGTAGGTTTAGTTTTTAAAAGAAGAATGTTTTGGGAAGTTCATCACATGTGATATGGGGAAACTTCCCTTATATACATCTTTTGGTATTATTATTATTATTATTATATTTTTTTTCATAAAAACAATTAAACTATAAGAAGGGTTGAAAAAGTAAATTGGGCTAAATTTTTTGCGTAAATAATAGTCTATTAGTCTATTTAGGTAAAAAATAATAAAATTTGGACAATCATATAATTTGGCCTAATTGTTTAGGCTATATGTGTTTTTTTTTTTTTAAAAAAAAAAAAAAAAAAAAAAAAAAAAAAAAAAAAAAAAAACTTTTTTACAATAATAAATCCAAGAAGTTTGTGACAATATATTTGTCCGTGTACGTATTTTCAAAAATAGTAAATTGCATTTTTATAATTTTATAATAATGATAATTATTTTAATTTTTTAGAAAAATATCATGTCAACAAATGGATAACTATTAGTAGATCATGTTACTGGAAGGACATTGACCGTTTTTTAAATGTTAGGGACTTTATTGTTCAGTTTTGAAATCTAGAGATAATTTGACCAGATTTTCAACCTCATGGATCGATAGTGTAATTTATTGTTTCAAAATGATCTTAAGAACGGCTCTAACATAACCTTTTTTCAAAAAAAAATACAAATTGTTGTTCTTAAAAGAGATTTTTTTATGATATTTTTGCTTCAAAACTTAGAGGTTCACTCATATATATGGAAGGCATCTCGCACCAATTGTCATAAAGAAATTTTTATTAAAAAAACAATAGAGATCAACAAACCAAAATTGAAAAAATTATCAAAGAGATACACCACTATTGATATCATGGATGAAGGTTTGAAGATGACGAATAAGATTTTTAAAATATTTATTCATCAAAGTTGTTAATAAGTTTGGAGTTTTTATGTTGACAACTTCGAATATGGTTAGGTTAAAAAAAAGAATGAATTTAGTATTTATTCTCATGGTAAAATTGTTATTGATTTGGTTTCTTTAGGTGCTTCAAAGTCGATGTAATAGAATTACTTATTAAGATAATGACCATATGAAGCGGACGACAATAAAGTTTTATTACTAGTTCATTTATGTTTATTTTGAACTTTTATGTTGTAATTTTAATTTTATTTTGAGCTCAGATCATATCAAATCTTATACAAATGCGTTGATTCAATAAATTTTATTGTATATCATATTATTGCATATTCAGTTATTTATAGCTAATTACAGAGTATAATGAAATTAAAAGATATATATATATATATTCTAACTAAACACATGCTAACAAGAAGGGTTGGCAAAGCAAGTCTTTGTCAATATTGTGTGTTTCGCCATCGAGAAATTACATGCTAACCAAGTTTTGTTAACAAACTTTTCAATGACTCTTTTTTGTCAAAGAAGCTTTGTCGACGCAATTTTAAAGCTTTAAAAAGATCTTGAATTCTAGTGTTTTTTTTTTTAAAAAAAAAAAAAAAAAAAAAAAAAAAAATCTATCAATTTTGAAGACATTATCATCTGATGATTAATGTAATAAATTGAGTGTTTTTATAAAAACAATTATTAAAATGTAAATCTATGGAAAAGTAATAATTGAAGGATAATAATTATTTTTTTCCTCAAAAAAAAAAAAAAAAAAGAAAAGAAAAAAAAGGAAGAAGTTTGAAATACAGTTGTGTTTGTGGTATGTTGTGTCATTATCAGGAAACAAGAAGTGAAAGAAACAACATAGGATTTAAAATTGAAAACATTAATAAGAGAGAGAGAGAGAGAGAGAAAAATGAATGAGATGGTTGGTAATGGTAGAGAATAAAAATAAAAAGAAAAATGAGTGATTAATGATGGAGTGAAGAGATGGGGTATTGATGATTCATTAATGAATAATGTAAAGTTTTTTGTTTTGATATGGAAATGGAAGCAAAAAGGGTAAGACTGGAAAAAAGGCTATATCTTTGAGATGTGGAGTTGATCCAGTTTTTGAGTACAGTAATAGAAGCAGAAAAGAATAGGCTCAATAACCCAAAAAATGCTATAAAACTCTATAAATACAACACAACACAACCCACCATTTATTATTATTATTAACAAAGCCCAATCTCCAATGTCCAATGCCCACCCTTCCTTCTGCCATTTTTCCAGACATTCCCACCATTGCTACCACACTTTCCCTTTCACTATCCTCATTGCTATCCCACACTCCTAACATTCTTCTACACCAACTCTTCATATACATAAATATCATTACCCTACATCACTCTCTTTTGTCTTTTAACTTTCTAAATCTACACTTTTCTCCCTTTATTTTTTAGTTTCATTTCTATTTACCTCTTGTTTATCTTAATGAAAACATCATAAATCATAAATCAACATTACTGCAAAAAGTAGGCCCCATTTAATTATCTTTGGTGTTGTTTCTACATATGGAGCCACTTCAAAATTGTAATAAAAAACCGCAAATTGATTAACTAGCGGAGGATGTTCAATCTTAAAACCGAAAATTAGTGATTACTAATTCTTTTAAAATTTATTAATAAACATTAACATCACTGGTGAAAAATCAAAATTAAAAATGTAAATTTTAAAACTTGAAAAATTATTGAAATGAAATTCAAAACTGGAGAAAAATAAAACATTTTGAGACATAAGAACCAAATAAAAATTAAACTCAAAACTTAGAGGTAGGATGTAACATTTTGAAATCTACCTACCAAATATATTTGACTAAACCCAAAACTCAAGAACCAAATATTCATTGAAGTCTTATGTCACAATGTGACCATCTTTTAATCATCATTGTATATAAATTCAAAAAATTGGACATTTCTAATAACCATTAGTTCTTTTGTAATTTCTCTATCTACACATTTGAGTGCAAAGACTTCAACCACAACAAATGGGGTCAATAGTTCTACGGACGTATAAGAAAGAAAGAAAGAAAGAATACACAAATATCTAGAATTTTTGTTAAGAAATCATTTTTTTTTTAATTCACATTAAAATGTGACGATTTCATTGAATAATATTTGAAGAGATGAAGCGAAGGAAACCCCAACAGACACTCTATCATTCTCTAATTTCTTTAGATTATAAGTTTGTAAACCACAGTTTGTCTTTGCTCTTCTTCCTTTTTCATTTTGACATTGACCCTTCAGTTTCCATACTAACCCTATTACCCTCTTCAAATTCTGCTACCTTTTTGCCCCTATTCTTTTTCCCCAATTCACCATTAGCCTTTACTTTTACCCCTCCCTTTTTAAGTAACCAATGAACCAAAATTACTGGCTTCATATCACTACCATGTGATCATCCTTCTTTCCACAGCTACCTTTTATATATATTCATTTTACACTAAGAACCCATTTCTTATCACTACCAACTTTTTAAATATTCCTAAACTTTTATTATTATTTGTTTTAAATTTCAAAAGGATCTTTTCTCATTAACACCCTTTTCCTAGACAGGAGACATCAAATCAACTTTTTGGAATAATAATGCATAAGTAGTTAACAAATCAAAAATCAATTATGTTCTGCTTATGACTTTGGCTTTTGTTAAGAGTTCAATGTCTCTTGTGAGTATTTGTTGGCTATACAGAAACAAACCCTTGTGTGTTTCTGTTTGGAAAAGGAAAAACAGCTTGTGGGTCTTGGATGAGTATTTAGTTCAAATAAAGTATATGCAAAACCAAAAACATGATTGGGTTTTGTCTTCTATATGTATGGCAAATTGCATAGAAATTTAACATTTTTAAGTGTTTGATCTTTGGCTCTATTCTTATCCATTAGCCTAATCTATCTAAGTCACAACTCATCTATTTTTAAGTCAAACATACGGACCATATGTTGTTATTATTATTATTATATAGTTTGATTGATATTAAGTTTGTCTTTAGCCTTGTTCTCTTTTGTATTTTGATAAAACAAGATCCCCACGGATCTATTTTACATGTACACTTTTCTTCTTCTCTCTCTCTCTCTCTCTCTCTCTCTCTCTCTCTCTCTCTCTCTCTCTCTCTCTCTCTCTCTCTCTCTCTCTCGAAATGAAAATTCAAATGGGTTAGTAAAGCATGCATGATACTGGCAAAAACAATGAATGGTTGTTGTGAAGAACAAAACAAGATTGGACACTGTTTTCAATATATATGACGTTGTTTCTTGATTGACATTTTTCTCAATTTGTATTCTTTTTGTGGCAAAGGAGAAGAGATTCAAAATATAATACCAATGCTAACAATTCATAGAAACCTGTACAACTTTATGTCTTTTTATTTGTTTTAGCCATTGGCTTTTCCATCTTTCAACCCTTTTGTTTTGACAACTCTTAAAGTATGTGTGTTTGTGAAGTTACCAATTTAAAGAAAAAAATAAAATGAAAAATAAAAATAAAAAGGTCTGTACCAAAAGTGGCATTATTGAAAGTCTCTATCTTGTTATTCTTCCCTCCAAAAACTCCATTTTTCAAAAGTTGCATCTGGCAAAAATCTTCATCTCAGAACCAAAAACTCTTTTCTGTCTTTTCACTTTACCCCATTTTTTCCATTCATTGCTACAATACATTACAAATACACCTCTCTAAACACTTTTGAAAGAAACCCAGATTAATTAATGCAAAAACCCAGAAGAGTAATGTGATTATTTGGTTAATAAGCAATAGAAGTTAGGGCTTAATTAATTTACTAATCTTACAAACAAAAGAAGAAGAAAAAGAAAAGAAAAAAAAAAAAAAAAAAACAAGGGGATGAGAGTTTTGTTGTTCCTCAAGATCCCCAATCAGAAAACAGAGCCTCCCAAATCTCAGTGAAGACCTCAAGAATCACATTATGGTGATGGTGGGAATTCAAAGAAAGAAAACATTGCAAAAGCTGTTCAAGATCCTTAGCAGAAAATATCTGTTTCTCAACAATCATCTCCAACATCGAAGATCTAAAATCATTATATGGGTCGCTCGATTTCTTCACCACCGCAAAGCTATCTTTCACTTTCCCTTTCAATGGTAGAACTCCCATTCCAGAGCCCCGGCTCCGACCTCCTCTTCTCCGGCGAGACTTGTGCCGTCGGTGAGATACCGACGAATCAGAAGAACGCGATTTGGAAGAGAAAAGGGTGTCTGTTTCATCATCCTCATCCTCATCCTCGCTACTGTACCACCAAGTACCCCCGAAATTCGAGGAATTGAAGGGGCAGAACGGAGTCTCCTTCTTACTCTGTTTCCTCTGTTTCCTCTGTTTCTTCTTCTTCTTTGTCGTGGTGGTTTTCTCGGAGGAGGGTTTGGAGGGGGAGATCGGGGAGGCCGGAGGGCAAGTCCGGCCACCGGAAATTGCAGAGGGGAAAGGGGAGAGAGGGAATGGGTGGGAGATTTTCCGGCGGGGGAGAAGGAAATGGCGAGAGGAAGATAGGGATGATTCGTCGGGTAAGATGTTACGGAAACTGGCGTCGTCGGAGGAAGGAATGAAGACGGATTTATGGAGGATATCGGAGAGGTTACGGGAACGGCAAGAGGCGAAAGAGGATTGGAAGACGCGAGAGAGACGGAGCTTGAAACGGGTGTCCATTGGAGGAGGAAGAAGAAGAAAAAGGGAAATGGCAGAGAGTGTGAAGAGAGTGAGAAATGCATGACAAACCAAAAGTGGGAGTGGTTATTTAAACCAAATTCAAAGTGTGAAAATTATTATTATTATTATTATTATTATTATTATTATTATTTAAAAATAAATAAATATATATATATTTATATGCTTCAACAGAAAGCTTGGTTTTTCTTTTCTTTATCAAACTTGCCACATACAAAAGCTCTTATTATGGGTATTCTCTCATTATTACTCTTTTACCATTTCTTAGTTGTCATCTTCCCAAGGAAAAAAAAATTAAAGAATAATTTGCTCTTTCATCATACCAACAAAGTTCAATGATATGTAATCAAGTTTCCAATTTTTTTTTTTTTTTTATCACTTTTTCATTCTCACTTTACTTATCAAATATTTTACCTATGAAATAAAATACTTTATCCGCATGTTCATAAATTAGTTCATATTAATTGAGATATTAAAATCTTCAATTACATTCATAAGTACTTATACTTATTTCATGTTCATTGCATTTTTGTTGAAATTAAAATAAGTATAATAAATTATAGGATATTGTAAAATAATTTTTTTTACAACTTAGAATGTATCCATAAATTAATCAACATTTAACTAGATTCAACTTTAATATTTTTCTTTAGTACAACAAATTACAATGTGGGGATTTGAATCTTTCGATTATCAAAGACAAAAATACATGTCAATTAATACTAAGTTATGTTCACTTTAGCTTCTAATATTTAGTTCGTAATTAGGGTTAATTAGAAAAAAAATGTACTTTTTTTGAAAAAAATTAAGTAAACAGTTAGTTTGGAAAAAAAAAATTAGGTAAAAGCCTAGATTTTTTTTTTCTTTTTGTCTTTATTTAAATGAGTCTTTTGAAGAGGCGCATTCAGACTCGATCTTTGGTTCAACACGGTCAAAGTTGGTCAAATCGAATGAAAAATTAAAAAAAAAAAAAAAAAAAAAAACCTTAGTCTGTCCATTTTCCTGGTAAGTTTAGGGATTGGGTTTCTGTCTACCGAAAAAATGGCCCAAATAAACCTTTTTTTTAATTTTATATTTTAATTTAATTTTAGATTTTTATAATAATTAAGAATTGATTTTAATCAATTCAATTGCAAAACTTACCAATAGTTTCCATAGAGGGATTTCCCATAAAAGAAATTAAAGAAAAAAAAAGGAAAAAAAAATGGTTATGTGACTTTTTCCGTAAAGTTGACTTCTGTGACTTTTCCCGTAAAGTTGACCATTTTTTTTTCAACTTTTTCTTTTATTTCTTTTGTCCTGTCCTTCCTACTTTCTTATTTTTCCCATAAAGCTGACGTCTGTGGCAGCAACAGTGCCTCTTACCAAGGAGATTCTAGACACTCCCTTGTTACTTTTAGAATCTTAAATAAAAATAACTTTAGGAAGCTGGTAGGAAGTAAAGGAATGAAAAGGATAACTTACCAGGAAGGAAAAGTCGTAAGAAGGAAAAGAATGAAAGCCCTCTATTATTTTCTCGTAAAGTTATAATGACTAACTTATGGGAAAATAATAGAGAGTTCAATTCTTGGTAAGTTCAAACTTATCGGGAAGGAGTTGAGCCCTCTATGGCTTTTTCCGTAAAGTTTTGATGACCAACTTTATGGAAAAAGTGATAGAGAGCTAATTCCTTCCCGATAAGTTTGAACTTACCAAGAAGGGAGCCCTCTATGACTTTTCCCATAAAGTTCGTCATCAGAACTTTACGGAAAAATTTGGAGTGAAAGAGAATAAGGAATATGAGAATCACCGATTAAAAAAATTTTAAAAAAATAATGAGAACTTTACGGAAAAAGTAGGAGTGAAGTTGTATAGAGACGAATCTGACATGACTTTAACATCATAGTTGACACTCATTAAATTTTTTAAAAAAAAAATAATCAGAAATGCGTCTCTTGAACAGACGCATTCTAATAAAGGGGGGAAAAAAAAAACTACCCTATTTCCTTAATTTTTTTTTTTTAAAGTACCTTTTTCACTTAAATTTTTTTTTTCTAAAACTACCTTCCCATCTAATGTCCCTTAGTAATTATGACTATTTATATGATTTATGAAAAATATGGTTATACTATAGAAAATACCTCTGAACTTTGTCAATTATTTTAATAAAAATATTCTTAGGGGATGTTTGGGACACTAAGTTGAGTTATGAAGTATACGGAGTTACTATGTTAGAGTTAGGAAGTCTATGTTTTGGGTGCAAAGTTGTAAGAAGAAATTCCTCGATAAATTTGCAAAATAGAGAAAGATAGGAAGATGAAGTTTCTCTCGATAAATGTGCAAATTTCAATATAGTTTACTATTGAAGTTGAGTTGTTTTATTGTTTTATACCAACTTATGTAGTTAGTGGACCAAACACCCCTTTATTTTTTTAAAAGTTGCAATATTACATTTGACCTTTTTATAATGTTTCAAAATTACCTTTGGGGACCTATAAAAATTTTGGATGGAAATTGGTCCTAAAACGGTTGAGGGGTAACATGGAACGATTTAGCAGTGTTTGAGTCTCAATTTCTATTTCAAGTCATTTCTACGCCATTTCAAATCTTAATTTTTATCCAATATTGTAAGAATTGTTCGAAGCTTTTATAAGAGTTCAAGAGTGATATTCCAATTATGGAAAGAATTAATAAGGATCTTTTTAATTTAGCCTAAACAAATTACTAGACATATTTTGACCAACTTTTTAAATTGATTTCTAATATTTAAAATTGCTACTAAATACATAACCAAAATTATTATTCAAAACGTGAAATACAACTTGTTTACCAACCCTAACTCTTAAATCCATTCAAAATTATATTTCATCATCATATAGTGTTTAGTTAATACATACATGTATAAAGATTTTAGAATAACAAAGTTAGCATGAAAGATCTAATTAAACGCATATGATTGAAAATTTATGAGCAATATTTAAAGTATAACTAAAAAATTTTAAATTCATCTAAGTTATAAAGACTACATCAGTCATACTTATGAAAGTTTCTCAATAACTTTAGTAGACATTTTTAAACTACAAAAAAATTTAAACACAAACTTAAAAGTGGAAGGTCAACCCTTTATTCAACATGAAACTCCAATATAATAATTCCAAAATGCAATGTTGTTACTTCATACTTTTCTATTTGTTTAAGGTTTGCATGAAATTTGGTTACAACATTCAATTAATTAATGAATCAAAGTTTTAATTCATGTGAAATCTCCATTGTTGATCATATGTTTCCATCATTAAATCTAGTTTAAATCTAAAAATATGTTACTATAACTTACATGAAATGTAATGTGAAAAGCTAATGAGAAGGATTGGAAGAAATTTAAAATTAAGTATAAGGATGAATATAAAATTTTAAAATAATTAGGCCATCAAAGAAAAGGAGGCGCAGGGCTCGACTACAACATTTTTCTAGTAGATTGTTAGGTGAAAAGATGTTTAATTTATTAAAAACTTGTTGGTGGGTTAGTTATGATATTTCAAATTCAAATTCAAATTTGAATTAGTGCTACATATATATACCACACTTTTGCCTAAAAATAGTCTACTTTATCCATTTTTCACACATACATTCTCTACCAAATCAGCAAAAATGTCTATATGTTTCATAAAGTTACAAAAACCCCTTCTTTAATCATCAATCATTAACCATTTTCTTAATAAATATTGGTGAAAAAAATCATTACTAGGATTGCCCCTATTTGAATACATTAAAAAATGTCTTCAACCTATTATATTAAAAAAAAAAAAAAAAAAAAAAAAAAAAGGTAAAATGTCAGTTTTAACACATTTTAAATTAGTTTAAAACGTCTCAGATTTATTGATGAAAATATTGTAAAATGTCAATTTTAACTAATAATTAAACATTTTACACTTTTTAAATTAGTTTAAATTTTATTATTTATATTCGACATTTTTTTTTCTTATTTTTTATGTTTCATCAGTATTTTGCAATATAATAAAAATGTTGATTCCACCATTATACGTAGACATCCAACTCATATACATGAAAATATATCAGTGAAAATATCTAACACATTCATAAAAAGTTGGAAAATTATTTATGACAAAACTGTTGAAAATATTTATAAAACAATAGAAAAATATCACAATCTATCTATGATAGATCAAGATTGACAATAAAATTTTGGTATATTTATAAATATTTTAATTTATTTTTTTATATTTGAAAATGGATAATATCAGGTACAAAATGCATCATTAAGAGAGAGAGAAAAGTGATTTGCAGTGATATATTAGAGTTGATTTTGGTGAGGAAGTTGTGTACTAATTTTCAGGTAGACAGAGAACTTTTAGAAGGATAAAAACAGGAAGGTTGAGACAAGGAATTCAGCCACACCAACACAGCAAACATTGAAACCTGAGATATATTTCAGAATGGAACAAAGTGTTAAAAAAATCCTTTATTTTTCAACTCATTTCTCAATTTCCATCAGCTAAAAAAATATTAATTCCTTTTAATTGTTTTCCATTTCAATTCTCAAACTCTTTTTTGTCCCATATCAATGTCTTTTTGTTTTGTTGAAATCAAGATCACCAAAACTTAAAACTCTTTAAATTTGGTTGACCCCAATAACAAGAAATCCAAGACCATGCATGTTTTAATTCATTTTTCTAAATTAAAAAAAAAATGTTATAAAGAACAAAGTATCTAAGAATTAAATTATAAATAGTTTTGGCTTGTGAACTAAGTTTATATTTTATTTAACTTAAACATGAGAAGTTTAGTCTATATTTAATCATCCAAACAAATACTAATTCATTTTCTCTCTCTGACTTTGGGCTGAACAAATATTGTTAAAGGATGAAAGGTTAAGACATTATTAATGAAAAAGTTGAAAATCTAATTAATATATATATAGAGAGAGAGAGGCTGTGAAGGAGAATTTTTCCATTTTTATTTTGTCATTAGAATTTTTATAAATTTCTATTCTGTCATTTGCTTCAACCATTTGAATTAAAATGATGTATCCTTTCATATATGGGTACAATCTAGACCAAACATATATAAAACGTCACGATGAAACGATAGAAATATGTTTTAAGGACAATCATGTTTGTTGCACCATTACAGTTATTCGAGTCAAACTAATTTATACTTTCTTGTATGAGTGTGAGTTGTGTGGTTTTGATCATAGATATGAAACATCACGATATAATGCGTCACGTGCCCCAATTATAACTATTTAGGTCTAAGCAGTTACATGATGAAATGGTGTATCCTTTCGTGTATGAGTATAATTTAGACCACAAATATGAAACAATGTAATAGTGTGGTAGGCTCGACAGTACATCAGTGTGAAGATTTCTTATGCATTTCATCTTGAAACAACTCGAGACCAGACTTGGAAGAAGGGGACCTAATATCAAAGCCCACAAGAGACTCACAACCAAATACATACACTAAACTAAAACTATAAAATTTGACGCACATGTTGGCATAGTGTTGTAAAAAGTTATGAGGTAATTAATCAAATTCTCAAGGTCCAATGCACATTGAGAACGGTAGAGGAAAGGTAAAGGGTTGGGAGAAGAGCATCTAAGATTGAAAGAAGGTTCCAAGCAGAGAAAAACACATGAACGAGTGCTTATTTAAGCCTTTTTTTTTTTTCTTCTTTTTATAATACCAAATTCAAAACCAATAGCTAACAGACAGTTACACAGTACATTGATTCCACTTTTCTTCTTGAATTTTGCTTCATGACAACAACAAAGTATACGCAAACTATGGATTTCCTGACCCACCTTTTTTTTTCTCCTTCTCTCCCCATTTTCTTAGGCTTTTCTTTTTCTAGTGTATAATATAATTAATTACTAGCATTGACTTGACCAATCATGTCCCAAGTATTTCAAAATCCCGTTTAGACTTTGGATTTGGATAGTTGATTGGTGGGATAGGGAGTTGGTAAGATGAATGTTAAATTACTAATAAACTCAAAAATTTAAGGTGGGATATGGTTCTTTTTTTAATACAAGATTTTCTATCTTCTATATAAGGTTTTGACGGAGATTTAAGTTATTGAGTTTAGTTTCAAATCATCCAAATTAGAAACACTTAAAGCATGGATGTACTAAATTTATGTTAAATTTTGTTTTTCGTTTTCTCTCTAATCTAAAAGTGAAAGAAAACAATGTGAGTGCCAAAAAAAAAAAAAAAAAAAAAAAAAAAAAGTTTGAGCAAGAGTATTCTTAATCTTGAAGAGCTGAATTATGTGATTATAATAATTCTTGATATGGTAGATTTGTTTTGTGGGTTTTGAAAATTTTCTTGTAATAATCTATTTGTTTTAATTTTTCAATTATTATTGCTTATTCACATGTAAGAGATAAGTGAGAGGCGGATACCACCACTTTGGTGGTACTCATGCATGTTTAATCATCAATCATTATACTCATATTTGATCATATTTAAACACATACCCATAAACTTAAATTTAAATATTTGATATTAAAAAAATTGGAGCATAAAGCAAGAGAAGTAGTAGAATGTAGAAAAGATGAAGACTTGAGATTGGGAGGGTTTAGGTTTATGGGTGTGTGTTTAAATCAAAAGTAAAAAGATAGAGAAAGAGAAATGAATAATGAGTAAATATTGTGAAAAAGCTAAACGTGATCTCTTTGTTTTTGTTTATTTTAACACACTGCCACCCGTGAGTATCATCTACATACCCACCTTCTTTTAAACCCTTTCCCTCAACAGCTGTTTATTTATTATTATTATTATTATTAGTAGTAGTAGTAGTATCATTTCACGAACTCCAATCTTTTAAAAGGCAATTTCTTTTTAAGGCTTTAGAAGGCAAAATTGGCCTAATATATATGGTGGGTTTTCAACTCTGCTTTTAATATTTTAAAATTTTCATACGGTTGGAGAGAAAGGAAAATCAAACCCAACGACATAACAAACAGATGAGAGAAAAAGTAGAGACCGGATGTATGTATGTATGAATGATGTATTTACAAATAATCTCAACTTACCTTTGTTTATAAGGTTGTGAGAATAATGGTTACAAAGAGCCCACATAAATAGCGGACAAAGAGTTATAAGATTAATTGGGGTGAATGAATAGGATTTGTAACCCATGTACTGTGCTTTGTTGTATCTCATTTTAACATATTCTCATTTGATTTTGAGCCATACACATGTCGTATTGCTTTCACGTGATGGCGTTGAAGGATCTCATGAATCACCAAGATTTTAACATAATTTGAAGTGTTTGTTATGGTCTCTGCTTCATATACTATCATAATATAACAATTCTTGCACATGTAATAAATTACCTGTTTAAGATCTAACTTTAAATGAGTTAGGATATATAACCTATATGTTCCCAACCAACTATATTAAAATTAGATTTATTAGAATAAAATAAGTCAATATAAATTGTCAAAGATAACATGACATATCAACTTCATTTCAAATATCTTTATGTTTGAGAAATATTATATAAATTTACAGAAAATATCATAAGTTCATGCATTTATTTAAGATATTTAAGTACACTTTGCACTAAATATGGTACTTCGGGTCCAATAATTTATTCATTGTCTTCTCAAGGTTGGATAATGTCTTTTATTCACTTAAGTGAACGAATAATCATTTGAATGGTCAATATGGAGATGTTTTATATGTCCACATAAAACATTTACTATATAAGTTAATTGATAAATTTCATTTGATAAATACTTATGAAGGAATTGAATTTCTTGCAGAAGCGATTGATCGCCATGTGCCAATAAATTTCTTTTTGGAAAACTCAAAATACAGAGAAATGGAAAAGAGAAAAACATCGATTATATATTACAACATGCTTTAAGGAAGATTCAAGGAAGAAAAGATATTAACCTGTGAAGACCGTCATTTAGGTAATTCTCTTTTCTTCGCTGGAACTCATGAATTCCAAAAAATTTCCTCAAACTCAACGTACATAGAAACTTCTTGGGACATCACCAAAAAAATCTTTCTAGCTAATATCATGAAAGAACCAAAAAGGAGTTATGGGCTATTTTGTCTTTGGTAAGGGAAGGAGAAAGTTTGGGAGAGTCTTTGAGAGATGAATTTTTGTAGAGAATTCTTGGATGCAACCAAAAGTGAATTATCATTCTTCTATGCAAAAACAAATCCTTTTTATGTAAAACAATGTGAGAGAGAGTGGGAAGTAACTCCTAGTACGTGCAGAATTGGGAGTTATATCTTAACATAAATTTAATAAAATAAAATCTAACTTAATAATATTAATTTAATTAAAATATATTAAATTATATTTATATATATAATTAAATAAAATTAACTAATTAATTATCACATATTTAATTTATTTTGAATCATATTAATAACGTTATCCCACATAACCTATAATTGTAATATTAAATTTAACTTATAGTTCTTATATGAATCTTATTCAAATATTTATCTCTCTCATATAATAAAGTTTAAAATTTGAATCTCATTCAAAATTAACTTTATATTATAATACATCTATATACATTATATTAATACAATTAATTCCCTTATTTAATTTGAACAATTCGGATTAATCCAAAATAAATTGATTCTTATTGAATCCTTAATAAACTAGCAAGGAGACCTTATCTCTTTAATTAAATTAATTAATATTAATTGACTACAAGTTACTCCACTAAAAATCTGTAGTTGCACTATTTGCACTGTAGATATATTTCTATGTCCACAAATACAACCAATCAACAGTAAGTTGACCATTCACAATTGCCAACAACTACAGCTGAGTCAAATTATTGTTTTACCCCTATAGTTACATCTAACTTCTTAAATACCATTGATCCCTCTAATGAACAAACAATTTATAGTCCAATTATAAACTGACCCTTCTCAGGCCAATAAGAGGGTGAGACCTCATTGTTCAAGACCCAAAAACAACCCTTAAGGGAGCAATTTATCTACTTTACCTTAAAGATGGGAAGGAGTGGATTTCATCTTGCGAAATATATTCCCAGCTCCATACTCGGACAAATCCCCAAAATGGTAGGTTTATTGAGTTAGTGATTTGACCACTCTCACCCATCACTACAACAAAATTGGGCAATCATGACACGTTCCTATAGCCAAATTGAGAGGGGAGAAGGAAAAAAGTATCATAAATGGCAAAATGTGTGTTTTTGGCAAGAAAAAAAAGGATATTTTTGAATTTTCGATGATTTATGACACTTTTTAAGTGTCATCAATCCATAACAATTTTTAAATGTCATTAAATATAACTTTCATTTCTCCCTCTCTTTTTTGTTCTCATTTTCCTCTTCACCCTCCCCTATTTTCTTTTTCCTCTCACACAAGACCCTCGACTTTGCAATAAATCTTTTTATGAACTAGTATATGTATAGTTGTCAATTGTCTCTCTATATTTTGTTAGCTCTTTAGAAATGAGTTTATGTCTGTTGCTTCCAGTTTTGTGGGCCTTTCAATCACATATTGTATAGATAAAAAAAAATGACAAATGACTTGATTTACATTTTCATCCATTAGATTATGATTTATATATTTTATTTCTTTATTTTCATGAATGTAATTAAACCCTCCCTAATTCAAATCTTTATTCTCATGTGTTTATATATTGCATTATTTTATTTGATGGATTTTATGTCTCTATGGTCTCCTGTACAAGATTTCATAAAGTGAAAGGTAATATTCATAAAACGTTCTTTTTGAAACTTTAGTCTTAAAGTGTTGGATTCGATTAAGTGTTGAAGTATTATTAATATCCTGCAGTTATGGTAGTCATAGGTTAGTTGTATTGATAAATTGTTTGGTTGTTTATGGTGCTTCTTGCTTGTTCAAAACATAAACTTGTTGAGTTTGTTCTTTTAGGTGTAGTTAAGTTGTTTGTAGTTCATAATTTTTTTTTTACTTGGGTGTCAAATTGATGCCTTAAGCACTTTTTAAATTTATTTCAAGATTAGAAGTGTCACTTAGATACATCTTAAGAGCATTTTACATGTTTATGGTATAATTGCTTCAATATTTGGTTTTGTTGAAATTTGATCATTTCTTAATCTTGTTCTTACTCTCATGTTTTTATGTTTGAAACTTGAATTATCTAAATGTAGAATATTTCTTAATCTTGGTTAGTTTAAAACCTATGACTGAAATATCTGTCACGAATTTTAAATTCGAAAATTTTTACATATCATTAAATCCCGATTTTCTTCTAGTGATTTATCCTCTGAGGTTGTGCATTTAAGTCAATTTATCCTTTGGTTTTTATTGACAAATCATTTCTCATTCAGGTTGTAATAAGAGAGACTACTTGCTTTATAAAGCAAGTAGTCTCTCTTAACTCCATTTATGTTCTTAATTCTAATCTTGATAATGACATCTTATTACTACAATCTGTTTATTTAATTGATATTTGATTTGGCGCTTTAGTAGGAATATGCTAATTTAGTCATTACTTTTCTAAAGGTTATGAGATTGGGGACATGCCCCTTCTATGATACATTATATTTGAAATTTCATTGTAGGAGTTAATGGAACTATCTTAGAGTTGATGAGTTGTGCTTATTTTATTATTTCTAAGATTTTGGTGGGTTGTTGCATACTTTTGGCTAAAGGCAATAGATGGTTCAAAGTATGTTGTAATTATTTTATACTTTTGGCTAAAGGCAATAGATGGTTCAAAGTATGTTGTAATTATTTTATTCACAATTGACTTTTGTTGTTTGCTTGGTTAAGCATGTTTACTGCATTTTGATTTTTTTCATTTTTTCTTTACATTGCTTCCTTTTCTTTCAGTCCAGCTTTCAACAATATCAATTGAATTGGATAAGTTGTTGACATTGGAAAGGTAAAACTTTCTTTCATTATCACCATTGTCAATATTGATGTGCACAAATTAACTCTAAAATAATTTTTTTGTTTTCTTACTAGGTTTTACATTTCATCCTATGAAGGTTTGAAGGAATATTTTTTGTAGAACTTATTTGTGACCAATAGGTACGTCATTTCTTACATAAGACTCATTGCAATATATTTTCAATTGAGTCAATCTTTCATAAGGATCATTGCAATATATGATATTAATTAGAAGATTTGACTATGCGTGTTCTAATGTTGTGGGTGTAGGTTACAAGAATCCATCAGAGGAATGAAGCTAGAAAACAATAGAGATGTTTATAGGATTTTTTTGTAGGGTTAGTGGAAGAAATTTGATTGAAATGTGCTTATTTGTGATTTCTTGTAAAACTTATATACCAATGGTTATTAGTCGATCTGTTTGTATTATCAACCTTATAATGAATCTATATATGTGTAAAATTGTTATATGTTGGGAAGTTGTTGGTGTGTATAAGTATGATTAGTTTATTTTGAAAAATATATGTGTAATGACATGTTTCAACAAAATAACAATAAGAAAAAATGTATTTCATTGATAGTAGAAAAATGTCGTTAATTTTTTTTTAACATTTAATAACTCTTATGAATGAACATAACAATATCGAAAATACGAAATTCTGAGTCATGGTTCAGATATTATTGACAATTGAAAAATGTCGTTATATATATATATATATATATATATATATATATATATTGTTGACATTTAATAAGTGTCGTCATATGCATAACATTATAGAAAATATGAAATCTTCAGTTCATTGGTGACAAAGATAAAAAGTCATAATATGCTAAAAAATGACAAATAATGATTGTCATTATTTGTTCATTGTTGACAATTAATTATTGTCATAAGAAAACCATTTATGACATTTTTCAACAAATGTCATTGAAGCTTCTACCTTTACAGGTGATTCAATGACTGAAAATAAATGTCGCGAATTTTAAATCTGACAGTTTTGAATGTCATTGTATCCCAGTTTTCATCTAGTGCATAGAGATCAAAAGATTGTCCACATAAGCAAGAGCTTATAACTCATTCAGGATTAAGGTCAAGTCATCTATGGTCATCTTATGAAATGTTAATTTCTTCAATTAACTGTTTAATAAAGAGAAATTAAACATTTCCTAGTCTGGTCTTATACAAACTCTTTATATAGGATACCCTAGCTCACATTTCTCAACATGAACGATTAGGATCACATCATTTGTAACACTTTGCAACTTTTGCAACAATTACAAAGTGAGTCATATCCGTACTTTTATCAGGATAAGACACCCAACCTTATCCCTATACTACATATTTTTTTTGTTATTACTAAAACATGATTCAACCTTGTATGTTAACCACATACATGTTTAAGTTTACATAAAATAAACATGGATCTCAGTTTATTGATTGAGTTAATTCAAAAATAAATAAAATAACTCATTATTTTATTGAATAAATAATTTATAATTACAAGTTTACAAACTACGAGAAACCAAAGCTTTAGGACACACCAGTCTCAACAACTTAATGTGTAAGTGAGGGCGAAATCTTGTTTTATAGATCTTTCATCTCAATTTCTTTCTTAAAATTTTCTATTACCTTTTCAAAAATCTTCAAGAGTTTATTATATTCAAATCATCAATATGTATAGAAGTATTAGCAAATATGAATGTGATTTCTTTATAAAAATACATGAATAAACAAGATTATTATTATTATTTTTTTTTTATAAAAATAAATGAATGAACAAGATTACTTTTTTTCATACCTAATATTCAGACGATTATATCACATTCATTAGGAATATTTTCTTTTATCCATATAAGAATCTCTATAATATTTCTCTATCATTTGATTATATGATTCTAATATTTTTAATCCTTCAAGGATTTTCATATAACAATAGTTATCAAGAGACATCCACAAAATGCATATTACATAGTCAATTCAATTCAATAACTTACTTATGTTACATCCACCATGAGAATTCTCTCCTCATAATTAATATCAGAAATTTGCAAGATTTCTTATGCACCAAATCTTGCTTTGTATTCCACATGTTTGACATCTTCCGGTGTTTGGACTACTGATTTAAAATTCTCATGTTTTGGAAATGAGTTTTAATTATGTTTGAATTGTTTATTTTCATATAAACCCATCTTTTCTATGTCGACATTCTTCGACAAATTCAGGTTGAAAATTCCTATTTTGAGAAATATACCTTGAGTAACCTTAATGGCAAAAATGTTGTCAATTTCCACATTAATTTAGTTCCATCATTTTTCAAATCGTGACACTATTGTCAAATTTCCATTGTTATGATCAGGTGCTTGACATTTAATATTCTCATAAATAGCCAGGTTCAGATTTCTTCTAGAATATTCATATCATCATTTAAGTCATTTTGATTATTGACTATTTATCTTTGGATTTTTACCTTTTGAGCTGAAGTCTACCATGCTTTAGGTATGTTGTTGACTCATTAATATAGTAACTACTTATTGCATTTGAATATCAGTTCTAGGCAAGTTAGTATGTCTCTTAATCTTTGTAAAGGTTGTATAATTGCATCTAACATATAAATTGCAATATTTTGCTAATGAATTTTCTTTTGAACTTATAGTACTTATTAACCATCATGGATTGGTCTAGTGGTAAAAAAGAGACCGACTCAATAAATGGCTAAGAGGTCATGGGTCCAATCTATGGGCAAAGTTTACTTGACACCTAAATGTTGTAGGGTCAGGTGGTTTGTTATGTGAGATTAGTTGATGTGTGTGTTCCATGGATATAAAGAGAAAAAGTTTTATTAATTTGTATGAGTATCTAAACGAGACAATAACAATGCATATAATGCAATTTATTTTTTCAACCTTTTAAGTTATCCCCCTAATGTTGAAAATTTTGTCTCATTAATCACAATTAGCAATTTCTGTAGTAAATATATTACCTGTTATTCAACTTCGGCTGAGGCTCACTAAGCCCATTTGGTCTAAGGCCCAATTGGCCTTCTTCCTTAAGCCTATTTCCTCCTCTTTGCTTGGTGTTTTGCCCGTTTGTCGTACCATTGGTACGGTAGGCTTCTTTCCCTTTTTATGTAATTTTTACCCTTTTAACCCTAAAATCACCCCTAACAAATATGCAATATTTTCTACGTTGATAAATTACACACAAAGTACGTACAAGTCTTATATGAATACATAAAACAGCAAAAACAATAATAATAATAATAATAAACGTTCATAAAAATATCAATACTATGTAATTGAAAAGATAAAGTTTTAGAGTCTGCACAAAATATTCTTTAGGCCAATATTTATTATACTCTACCAAAGTGTTGAAAATCATTTTGGCTGGCTTTTTCTTTTTTCTTTTTTCTTTTTAAATTAAATTAAGCTTATAAAAATATTACTTCTATCCCTAAGTTTTTAGGTTTTATGTTCCATTTAATATACTAATGTTTTAAAAAATTAAGTCAAATTTTAAAAACTAAAATCTCGTTTGGTAGCTATTTCATTTTTTTGTTTTTTAAAAATCTATTTTTGATTTTTTTTTGCTTTTTTTTTTCGTTTGATAAAAACTAAATGTGTTAGGTGATTTGTTTTTGGTTTTCTATTTTTTTAGAAACTGAAAATAGAAAACATGTTTGATAATTGTGTTTCTTTTTATGTTTTTAAAAACCAAAATAAGATTTGATGACTTTTTTAGTTTTATATTCTTTTAGAAAATAATAAAATCAAACTATATTTACAATATTTTCCCAAATATAATAATTATAAAATTGTATATTTATTTTAAAACTTTTTTTTTTTAAAAAAAAATCATATTGATAAAACAATAAACACTATTTTAAAGGAAAATTCTTATAAATAGAAAAAAAAATCAAATTATTTACAAATATCGAAGCTGATAGACCGTAATAAACTTCAGTGTGTGTTTAAATATGATTAAATATGCATATGATATGATTAAATATCACTATGAAAAAAATATCACAGACAGTGAAATTTTTCTATATTTGTAAATAGTTTCGCGCATTTTGTTATATTTAAAAGCATCTCTAATTTAAATGTATTGATTGATCTGTATTTTGTTATATTTAAAAGCATCTCTAATTTAAATGTATTGATTAATCACAAATCAAATAAAGAAAAATAGTATAGACAAAAATACAGACAAAATAAAATAAAATAAAATAGTTTCATTTTTGTAACAACGAATTATATAAGAATAAGAAATCAATTAAAACAATTAATTTCAAACCAATAGGAAAGCATACAAACCATCATAGTATAACTAATATCAAGTTTTTTAAAACGACTATTTTTTTCATTTCATGAAATTTCTTGACAATTTCAAAGACGTTTTTAAAATTGAAAAAACAGAAAAGTCAACTGAATATCAAACAAATTTATTTTTTGAAAATTAAAAATAAAAAACTAATTGGTTACAAGACGACTAAAAAGAATTCAAAAACTTGTTTTGTTTTCTTTAAAATGCATGAAAATCATAATAGAAAAAATAAGGAAAAAAACATAATGTTTCCAAAAAAAAAAAAAAAAAAAACAAATGCTAAATTATTTAAAATACCTCTAAATTTTGTACTTTGTATAAAAAATACCTTGAACTTTCAAAAGTTCCAATACCCTTAAACTTCCAAAATTGAGTTTAAAAATACCTTTACCGTTAGTTTTGGCTGAAAACCGTTAAGTGTTTTTTGTAAAAAATATTCCTAAACTTTCCAAAGTTTAAAAACTAATCTTAAACTTTTAAAAGAAAAGTTCAAAAATACCCCTAGAATAATATGAACATAAACCATTAATATCATCTTACTTCTTTATTTTCAATCATTTTTCTCCCTTCCCTTTTTCAATAATACCCACTTACTCCCCTTTAGTTTAGATATATAGACTATAATAAGAATAAAGAGAAAAAAAGGAAGCACCAAAGAATTTTTAGGATTTGAATATTTTAACAAAATTGTATGTTAGTAGTTGAATGTGTGTCAATAACCAAATATATATATATTTTTAATTATTTATCATCTTGGTATGTATTAAAGGAGAGATTTTGATTTTAAAATTTTGTGAATTTTATGTTTTAAGTTAAAATTTTGATTGCAAAAAAAAAATAAGAGTTTTTGAATATAGAAAAATGAATCAAAATATTTATAAATATAATAAAATTTTACTATATGCTATAGACTATTATATGTGTCATAGTCTATAGCATATAATTAATAAAATATAATAAAATTTGTAAATATTTTCAATAAATTTGCATTTAAAATAATTTCTCAAGAAATTGATGTAAGCTAATAATTAGACAATTAAAAGAAAAATATATTTATATAATTAATTTTAAAATGGATTATTTTTGAACTGAAACAAAAACTTCAAATAACGGTTTAAGGTACTTTTTTAACTTTTTTTTACATCAAACATATTTTTGAAACTTTTGAAATTTGATGAATATTTTAAAAAAAAAAAAAAAAAAATAGAAAGTTGTTGAGGATTTTATATAATTTAGGCAAAAACAAAATAATTATGGGATAAGACGTTAAAACAAAGGTTTGTTCTCCAGAATACACTACACCTCATCCAATAATTGTAAACAAGATGAATTCAAAATTTAGAATAAGGAAATTATATGAGTTAAAATGGTGAGAGTAGTGGGATGTAGAAGGAGGTAATTGAATATGATCCAGAAACAAGAAAAGCAAAAAATATAAACATATAATATAATATTTTATTTAATGGTGAAGGGAAAAAAGTGAAGAAAAAAGAGGAAAAAGGAAAAAGGGAGAGGGGGAATTAGAATGTCTCATCAATGCTGCAAACACTTACTATTACTCTCATTATTGTGTTGTTTAGAATTAATATCCTGCTGATCCTGAAACAGAATATCCATCTCCTCCAAGCTTTTCCCTTTAGTCTCTGGCAAAAAGAAGTAAAAGAAAATTGTAGCCACTGCCATTATTCCTGATAGCATTAAAAACATACCTCCAAATGTAATCTCCTTTGAAATACTCAAAAATGTCATTGACACAACTCCACTCACCAATCTGTTCACTGATATCGCCAAGCTCGAACCCTGCGCTCTTATTCTATTTGGAAATATCTCCGATGTATATACCCATGTTATGGGCCCAAGCCCAATTGAAAATAATGCCACCTCACTGCACAATGCTACTATGCTCAATACTACTCCCCATTTGGGCCTGCTTTTTCCCTTTTCCATTACTTTTGAGCCCATCCCCAATAACGCCAGCGCCACCGTCATCCCGCTTGAACTGCTTATTAAAACCGCCCGTCTTCCGAATCGGTCTAAATAAAGGCCCGATAATACAACGAAGCAGGTCTTTGTTACCCCCATTACCACGTTCACGCCGAACAGATGCCGTTTCTGCTGGATTCCGGCTGCCCGGAATACTTCCGGTGAGTAGTACATTACGGCGTCGTTTCCTGATGCTTGCATGAACAAGTTTATTCCCATGGCGGCTATTAGCATTCGACGTATTGGCTTTGTGGGGTTTATCAGTAGTTCCTTCCAAACCCCTTGTCCGTGCCAGCCGCCGACCACGACGTCGGTGGCGGCGGCTTCGGTTATTGACCTGAGTCTCTCTTCTGCTTCGATTTCGTTTGCTGATATCTTGATTAAGACCTTTTTGGCTTCTTCGGATTTTCCTTTCATGACGAGCCAACGAGGGGATTCGGGCATTGTGAGAACCCCTAATCCGACGCCGACCGCTGGTATTCCGGCTAGTCCGAGCATGATTCTCCAGTTGATGTGTGGCGGCAGGCCGGACAAGGCGTAGTTGATGATGTAGCCGAGTAAAATACCGAGTGTAATGAAGATTTCCGGGAGAGAACTGAGTAGGCCGCGGGATGTGGCTGGCGAAAGCTCTGCTGTGTAGACAGGGGCGACCATTAGAGCGTAACCGACGCCGACGCCGGCGATCATTCGGCCGGCGAGGAGGAGAGGGTAAGAAGGGGCGAGACCCATTAGTAAGGCGCCGATTAGAAATGTAGTGGATGCGAGGAATGTTGTGTATCGTCGGCCGATTGAATCGGAGGTTCGGCCGGAGGCGAGAGAGCCGATTAAAGAGAGAAGGTTTAGCGATCCCACTAGGATTTCGACTTGGGTTGATGAGATATTGAGATTCTCTTGGATGTAAAGCACAGCCCCACTCATTACTCCGATATCTTCACGAATTGACACAAAATTCAGAAACCCAAAACGCAAAAAAGCAAAAGAGATGAGTTAGATTAAAGAGAAAGAAAGAACTTACCATAGCCCAACAAAATGGAGTTTGTGGAAGCCAAAATTGAGCAAATTAAAGTGTACTTGTTGATCCCAAATCCCATGGATGGCATTTTGGAGCTCTGTTCCGCTTCAATGGCGTCCACTGCAGTTGGTGCAGTGGACTCCATCTCCGAGGGTTTGTTGCTTTTCTTCGGCGGCATTTTGGGAATATCAGTGGGCAGTTAAATCAATGGGCAGATGAGAGGCTGTAATTGTGGTGAGTTTGGTTAGGTGAGTAGAGATTTAATTCTTGGGGGGGGGGGGGGGGGGGGGGGGGGTTAGAGATGGCCAAATCTGCAATGAATGGCATCATTTTAGGAATGAATTACCCGTCAGCTCCTAGTTTCATATGAGGTGGCACTTGAAAGATTCCATTATTTGTTGATTTTTCTTTGTAGTATATAAATTAAGCATTAATTGTTTTATATATTGCTGGCTAATTAGTTGCACAGTCGACGGGTTCTTTATTGTCTTTAACTAAACAATGTACGAATCCCAAAGATTCCTACTAAATGCAGTAATTTTGTGAGTTATAGCATGCTTCATTCAAAGTATTATGACTACAAAGTGTACTGTGATTAATTTTGCAAATAAATTAATTGTGGTCGTTCTATACAATTTCAAAGAAAATAGCCAAGGGATTCCTTAATTTTCATTTTCTTCATGAGAAAATACAGTGAAATCCAATTATGTATGATATAGAACATGCAAGAAGACTATTTCAAGGTTCTTCACTGTTCTACTTTTTGAGTGGCCCATGAAACAATAGCCGCCGGTTGAATTATTTACAACGGCAAGGATATGCATTAATGTTTTTTCACATCAGCTGTACATTATCAATATACTGATAGACTTCTAAGGCGACTTCGGAGATCCAATTTGCTGCTGTGCCAAAAAAGAGTTCCCAAAACCAGAGATCTACGGCTAGGACTGATGAGAATATTAGCAGTGCCAAGGTTTGATAACGGTTCAATGGCCAACCTGAGACATCGGCTAGAGCCTTGAGAAATGGGAGAGAACTGCTGGCTAGTTTGCGCTTTGTGATTGACCATGCTGTAATCCACTTTACACGACAAGGGATGAGATCGAACTCCTCTCGCAATCGCCTTCCCAAGTCGGGCATGTGACCACCGCCGTATAGTATGGCGATTCTGTTGTGGCCCTTGTCCAGGGCATCTCTAAGCGCTTCTGTTGCAGCTTTATTTCTTTCGCCGATTATAACAGAACTCTCCTCCACCTCGGCAGTTACTTGTGTAAACCTTCACCAACAATGAATTATATCAGATCCATTTAAGCATTTACTAATTTCAATTAAAAAATACCCTCCAGATTTAGCTTACAAATAGAAATGAAGTTGTGTTGGAATGAATTAAAAGTCCAAAGTTCCTAACCAATTCAAAAATACCCTAAAGAATTTAAATTATACATACTCAGATGTTAGACGCTTTGCCAGAAAAACCTTCATCGCGGCACCTAAATCAAGCCTTGACAATGCTTCAAATTCTGGAAATTCTGATGCTTGACTTCCCCCATCCGCACAAACACTTCCAATGATAAGAAGTCCAACAAGTGGCATAGGAAGCACACGAGACGCCCAGAGGAGCTTCGACTTCCAAGGTTCAAGATCTTCTGGTACTGCAGCTGGCTGAACCATAGCTTTGGTGGATCGTATAGTCATGTCTCTTGCAAATGTAAAGAAGTTTTCACCTTTTTCAGTCTGTAACATGATAGCATCTCATCTAGTGTTAAAATGTCATTATATAACACCAACATTTAGGTGTCAAAAACAACTGAGAATGATGTAAAATAGTAAAAAATAAGGAAGCAAGGCCACCTTGGAGCTGATAAAGAGACTTTAAATGGCCCTATACCACTCTAGAAGGCTTTAAAGAAACTATTACAACAGGAAAATGAAATGGGGAAGTTATCTTTCTTGTAATTGATCATAAAAGATTCTCATCAGATGCCACAATTCGACTATTCAGAGTATATTCTGTCAATTAAACAATTTTCACTTCATAATTAGCATACATAGCCTAGTTAAGTGAGAAAATCAACAAGACAATGGAAATGAGCATTTCCAATGGCATGCACCTTGACATCCTTAAAAAATATATGTTTCTTGCTCAATCTCTTGTGTAAGAAGGTAGAGAGGGAATAACCTGAAGTATTCTAAAGGTTTCATAGTCTAGATCTGCATGGTACCAATTTGCAGCCTGGTAATCAAGACAATCTAATTGGAAGTCAAGCGTAAGAACACGAGCCATCTGCCGTTGAATGCAACCCAGAATATTAAGTCCTCGTGATCGTGAACTTTTTAGTTTTTTTGTGGCAACTGGATTTCTTCTGTTTTCTAAGCTCTCCCTACTGGCCACCATCTCATAAAGTATACAGTCATAGGACTCGAGTTCTTTCTGAAGGGCCTCAAAATAGCTATGCAAAATGGATGGCAACATGCTTAGTCAATCAAAGTTAGCAATCACTGTGAAAGAAAGAAGTGTATTCTTGAAACCTTTATCATAATAACACACAATTCAAGCACTGCATCAGTTAATTTAAAACCCAAACTACCCACATGGCAAGGAAAATAGTATGAAAAGAGAGTAATGTGCCCAGAACACCAAAAGAAGACAAACGGGACAAAGCGACAGTTATAATAATAGAAAATCAGTTTAATTGATTTAATAGAGGAAAGTGCCTGATATCTTCCAATGCTAATTTTATCTTATCCCTTTGATTTTCATTGCAGATAAAGAACAGTTTCTACAAAATGCAGCTATTTTCCTTTTTCCTAACGTAACAGTTCCTTAGATTATTGTCGATCCCTTGCTGCTAGAAAAACATGTACCTGGCCCCATTTCCCTCTCAGTATCTAAATAATTCGAGAAGTAAGGCACTACCCTTCAAAGTAAAATCAAATTGCATGATTATATCTCCTAATCACGAGGTAACAGCCAACAATTTACGAGCAGACAAACAGGAAAATACAGAAGATGATACAAAATTGATAAAATGAGAGAGAATCAAATAAGTAGGCTTACTCTTTGTCTGCAATATGAATTGTCGATACCAAATCAACCTGAAAAAGAGCAGAAGCCACAAATTAAAGAAACCCCACATAAGAAATAACAACAACCATTTGAAGTAATTAGAATTCGAGAGGAAACCTGAAGAAACGGCTGCAGAACAGACCATGGAAACTTCTTTTTGTAACTAACGATAGCAGTCTGAAGCTCCGCAGTTCTTCCATCCCGTTTAAACCTCATGAAATCCGCAATCGAATTATTCTGAAAAAACAGCTCGGGCGAGGCATCGTCGCGTAATTGATTGGAAGAGGAAGAAGAAGAACCAGGAATTTGGCACCGGAATAACCTAAAACGCTTTGGGAATCTAAAGCTTCGGTTGGAAGAATCTGAGAAGGGCCCAAATTTGGTGGGGAGAGAAGAAGATGGTGAATCGGATTTGGAAATGGAAGGAAATGAGGTGGGCAAGAGAAGTGAGAGTGAGTTAGAGACCATATCCTCTGTGATCAGACAGCAAGCAGAGCGCGCGAGAGAGAAAGAGAGTGGCAATGCAGAGCCCAAAATCTGATAATGTTACAATTAATAATGTATTCTCTCCTTTTTACCACCATTTTACCTCTTCACCTATCTTATATGCCTTCGTCTTAAATTTTCGACCTCATTTTCATATCTCCACGTTTCTATAAAATCGATGTTAACAAATCAAGTGACAAAATCATGGTTTCTATTATATTATAGAAAAATCGATAAAATATAACAAAATAAGTAATAAAAATATTAAGCGCAAATAATAAAAATGCTAACTTATTTAAAAATTTTAAAAAGTTAGAAAATTATTATAAATAGAAAAAATATCAAACTATTTACAAATATAATAAAATTTTACTTTCGACCCACATAGATATCTATTTGTATCTATTTGCTAAAGTGATAGATGTCTATCTGGATCTATCACATATAGAAATTAAAATTTTGTTATATTTGTAACAGTTTTTCTATTTTTTAAAACACTAAAAGATTTTACTAATTTAAATATTTTTTTTGAATTTTTTATTTTTCTAATTTTTTCAGATATCCATCGACATCAATATTTTCTCAATACTTTCATAGACCTTTTTGTGAAATTAAGACCTTGATATTCCTGTGACAGAGACATTTAAAACCTTTTATATAGGTACTAAAATTATCTTTATGTCAAAATAGAGAAAAATAGGATAAATTTTGTTGTGTTGTTAAATAAAGTAACTCGTCATTTGATCCATATCAGCACTTAACGTTTTAATTAGTATTTCGTTAGTTTAAAGTTAATCTAGCAGCCTTTCAGAATCAAGGAAAAATTTTAGGGACTAAAGTGTGTCTTTCAAAACCTCATAAACCAAATAGATATCGAGTTCAAATTTGGAGAGATCAAAAATGAATTTTGCCAATAAAAATATTTTCGAATCTCTAATGAAACTTGAGACTTGGAACATTATGGCGATGATCAAGAATGATGTGTTGATCCAAATTTTCAATCGAGGTCACTGTCACACTATTTAGGTTCTAATTTTAGTTTGAAATTCTAACACTACGTTTGGAATTTTTTTTTTTAAAAAAATAATATTATTGTAATAAATAATATAAAAAATAGGGTAGAGGGAAAAGAAATGACAAAAATAGGTGGAAAAATCGTGGACCGGCTACATGATTTTAGGAAATCGTGGACCCCGTCCACGATTTTCATCCGGTCAAACATTCTTGCCACGCTACCTGCCGTGCTGGAGCATGCCTGCCATTTGGCAGGGATAAGAATCGTGGATCGGGTCCACGATTTCCTCCTCTTTAAACACCCGAGAGCACCTTTCTTCGTCCCCACTTTTCTTCCTTCACCTGAGATCTATTCTTCCCGTCATAGCCGTTCGTTCTGGTTGTCTCCACCGCCGTCCTGAGCTCTTACCAAGCACCAGAAGGTATTATCTTTCTCTTTTAACATTGTATAATATTCTATTCTAAACATAGTTTTAAAATTACAAAGATCAAAATTAATATTGCGACGTAAAAAAGTAAAGAGCAAAGTTTGCTTTTTTTCTTTTTTTTTTAAGGTAACGACACAAGAACAACCAAGAGAATTTCATCAAGAAACATTAACGAAACAAACCAAGAAACTACTTTGGATAAGAAGAAAAAAAAGAGAAAGAAGTGAGATTGTAGATTCTTTTTAGTATTGGAATAAAATAAAAAATGCAAACACGTTTCTTTTATGCAATAACTCATGTTTGAGTTTTTGTAAGACAAAATATGTGTTTGTTGAGCTTGGGACTGACAATCTAACGTCAAACTTTCTAGCTTGCACGCAACAGTGCCCAATATTTCAAAGATTGATCTTTTGATTATTGTAATGTAACGAGATTACAATCCATATTACATTACACAATTTCTAAATAATCTTATGATATCACATCTTAATTAAGATTTTGCAACTATGACTTTTCCCAAAAAAGAATAATATGAAAAGATTTAATTAGTTATAAAATGTTAAATTAAATTTTGTAAACTGAATTAATGAATATTTTTGTACAAGGCAAAATTAAATACAAAATCAAAATCAAATTTAAACCAGCTATAACAAAATAATAAATAACCAAGCGAGCATAGGTCAATTAGCATACAAAGGTATTAGTAACCACGAAATCTATGGTTCGAAATTCTCTATCCACAATTGTACTAAAAAAATTAATCCAAAAAAAATAAAACCTAGGATTAACAACACATAAGGCCCTAATAAAGACCATAAATTACCTTTATCACTTTATGTCCAATTTTTTCATTATTTACAAGAATATCCAAGTAAACTTCTTAACTATACAAATATTAGAGCTCAATTACCTTTTTGTCCTCAAGCTATAGTTACACGTATTTCAAAAATGAAAACTCAAAATTCCCTTGATTCATGCACAATCTTTAACAAAAACTATCATTTTCCAAATATTTCGATTAAACCAAAAATCAAATCTCACAATCTTCTCCATCTTTCCTCTCAGATTCTCCAAACCCACGATCTCCCTTTCTCACTCTTGCCGCTGCCACCATCTCTCAATCTCGAGTAAGCTTCTCCATCTCTCTCTCTCTAAATCTCAAACAAGTAATGAGTTTGCATCCCACAATCTTCTCCATCTTTCTTCTCAAATCTTTTCCAAACCCACGATCTTCTCGATCTTTCTTCTCATACGCATGCGAGAACAAAGAAAAACAAAGGCGATTCACTTTCCTTCCCGGTTAAACTTCCAGTGTGTTTCTTATTTTTCGGCGAAAGTATCTGATCAACCAAATGTGTATGTGTAATAAAAATATAGATAAACATACATTATTGATGAAGTAATAAATCTTGGAGTATTTCAAGAGTCGAATTCGATGAGACTAAGTTTTCCTAGGACAATGTAATTAAGTAAACCGAGGTAACTAGAGGTGAATAAATGGTGGTTCAAGTTGTAAAGAGATAAACACAGTCAATGATGATGAGTGAACAGTGATGCAATTATGCTTCAACTGTCCAGGTCATATGCCTTGTACAATGCAATTGCATCCTACTAGGACAATGACTTAACATGAGCAGGAAACTTCTTCTATTTGGTTTTGTGACAAGTTCCTTTAGAAGCTCTAAGTAGCTAATGCATACAGTTTTATGGTTAATTGGATCTTAAATTCATTTCATGTAATTCATTTACCAATGGTGTACCATATTTCTAAGGCTACGCGGATGTCCTATTCTAGGCTCTTGGTCCATATTCTTTTGTGCCATCAGTTTACGCCCTAACCTTCTTAGCGTTAAGACTCCAATAGATTGCTAAATTAGGTGGCTAGTTTAACTTAACAATTTTTTATTTAAATTAAACAAAAGAAATATGTAAATTAAGTGGTATGAAACATAAGCATTAATCAAGTCATATTAAGGCATTCACATAAATGAACCCCTTAAAGAATTTAGCTCACGGTTAAGAATGAGTGAATGAATTTCATTGGCTCAAAAACCATGATTACAATGTAGAGTTCACTCAAAGAAAAGATGAAAGAAAATAGAAAAGAACTAAAAGAAAACAGTGCTAGAATTTTGATAAGAACAATCCCATGGAACAATTTCAAATTCTCAAATCTCTCCCTAGACTCAATTCTCCTCTTTCAAGGGCTAATTTCGCCTCTACACTTTGCTCTCATGGGATAAGGATGACCTAGAGCTAAATTACTGCAGAGGTACTAAAATTCGTGAAGTTTTTGCATAGGAAGTACTGGAGGGATTTCCCAAAGGAGGATTGAGCTTTGTCGTGAATTGTTTGATGCTTGAAGAGGGAAACCTTCCTTAATCAGTTGTACGAGGGCCGAAAATGATGCCTCAAAGGTGGACCAACAAATTTCAGCGCTGAAGAGCATGCCATTACCGTAGAATTTCAAGTTTTAGTGTTTTGATGTAGGCGTATCAACATCAAGCGATGCGGGCACATTAATTTAAATTTCTCCAAATCAGTTGAACTCACCTAACAAAGTTCATAAATTCACCAAAAATTAGTAAAAATCACTTTTTAACCCTTCAAAGACCTTCCTAAGATTATTTTGTCTATTTATGACCAAGACACATATAAATGTTCATCTTACTAAGTTAAAGTATGAAAAGATCATGCAAAAACATGCATTTCCTGTCATGTATCACTATCCATCCTGGGGAATCTCCTTTCGATTTCTGATCAGTGTTGAGATTGAGAACGTCATAAGTGTTGGATGTGAGAAAGACGACGTATGCTGTTCCAATTTTTCGAAGCTTTTATAGGATTTTTTGATATATACTATAATATATGTACTTTTTTTTCAATCTCTTGAAGCTTTTGTAGGTTTTTTGATGTATATTGTGATATATCATATATGCACTTCTTGATCTTCTTTGATTTTACAGAGCTGTTATATGATTTTTTTATATATTCTGTGATATGTGTATTCATTTGTTTGATATAAATTAGGTGTGAAAAACCGTTTTTTATTTAGACTTCTTGTTTTGTATGATATATATATTTTATGTTGAACATTAAGTCAATATGTGATTTATATATTGTAGTATAAATGATAATGAAATTTGGTTAAACAATATATACACTTCAAATATAACAACTCTAATTTAATATATTGTCATTAAAATCTCTTTCCAGCTTCTTCCACCTTGTGATTCCTCCATAAGACCTTAACAAGTGGAATAGTCTTTGATCTTAACACTTGCTCCTTTCGATCAAGGATTTGCACAAACTCCTCTTCGTAGGACAAGTCTACATTAAGCTGAATGGGTTGAGTCTCCAAAACATGTGTAGGATCTGGAATATATTTCCTCAGTAATGTAACATGGAATACATCATGTATTTTGGATAACTCCATAGGTAACGCCAAACGATAAGCTAACAGTCCTATGTGTTATAAAATCTCATAAGGCCCAATATATCTTGGACTTACTTTCCTTTCTTCCCAAATCTCAAAACTCCCATCCATGGTGATAACCTTAGGAAAACTTTATCACCAACTTCGAATTCTAGATCTTTTCGCCTCTTGTCAGCATAACTTTTCTGTCTGTCCCATGCAATCTTTAACTTCTCTCTGATTAGTTTAACACTTTCCGTTGTAGCTTGTACCAGTTCTAGTCCCATCAACTTACGTTCTCCCACTTCGCCCCAACATATAGGAGTTCTACATCTTCTACCATACAATATCTCATAAGGTGCCATCCCAATACTAGAATGGTAGCTGTTGTTGTAGGCAAATTCCATTAATGACAGGTGGGTATCTCAACTTCCTTTAAATTGTAGTACATATGCACGTAACATATCCTCTAAGGTCTGAATAGTTATTTCAGATTGTCCATCAGTTTGGGGATGGAAAGCTATACTAAATTTTAGCTTGGTTCTCAAAGCTTGCTGTAAACTTGGCCAAAACTTAGATGTGAATCTTGGATCCCTATCTGAAATGATAGACACGGGAGCTCTATATTGGCTTACTACCTTGTCAACATATAGCTTAGCCAATTTGTCTAGGGTGAAAGTTACTTTTATTGGCAGGAAACGTGCGGTCTTGGTAAACCTGTCAACTATTACCCATATTCCATCATAACCACTCGAGGTTTTAGGAAGACCAAATAAGAAATCCATAGTGATATGCTCCCATTTCCATTCAGGCACAGGGAGTGGGTTCAGAAGCCCTCTTGGTCTCTGTCTTTCAAGCTTAACTTGTTGACAAATCAATAATTTAGCAACATATTCAGCGATTTCTTGCTTCATTCTGGGCCAGCAATAATACCCTCTTAAAGTTCTGTACATCTTTGTGCTACCTGGATGCATCACATACGTTGAATTGTGAGCTTCCTTCAGAATAGCACTTTTCAAAGCTAAATTATTAGGGACACATAATCTACCATGTTTCATTAAGGCTTCATCACTCCTCATAACATAATCTGTTCTTTGTTTAAGATTCACCTCCTCTGCTATTTTCCTGAGCATGGAGTCTTCCAATTGGCCTTTAATGATCTCGTTTATCAAAGTAGGCCTCGCCTGGAAGTGTGCAAATAAGCCCCCTGATTTTCCTACTGACAATAGTACATTTGAACTCTTTAACTCCTTTAATAACGTTGCACTAATTGCATTAAGTGAAATCTTAGCTTGACTTGACTTCCTACTTAACGCATCAGCCACTACATTAGCTTTTCCAAGGTGGTATTCTATCGTACAATCGTAATCTTTTATCAACTCCACCCATCTCCTCTGTCTCAAGTTCAATTCTTTCTGATCAAAAATATATTTTAAGCTTTTAAGATCAGTAAAAATATGACATTTCTCTCCATATAAATAATATCTCCAAATCTTCAAAGCCAAGACAACAACTGCCAATTCTAGGTCGTGAGTGGGGTAGTTGCATTCGTGCTTCTTTAACTGTTTTGATGCATAAGCAACTACCTTTCCTCCTTGCATAAGCACACAACCCAAACCTTGTCGTGAAGCACCGCAATAGATCTCAAATTCAACACTAGGAGTAGGCAAGGTCAATATTGGTGCTGTCATGATTCTTTTCTTTAACTCTTGGAAACGCTTCTCACATTCATCAGTTCATTCAAACTTGGCATTCTTTTTGGTTAGACTTGTTAGTGGAAGCCTCCTTTAATTCAAAATGCTAAAACTAAAATTAGGACTTAAGAGAGCTTTTCCAGTTTTCTCCTTACTCTAGCTCATGCACCAATCTTCAAGAATCCACACATTTCAAGTTTTTCCTATTTTCCCCTTACTCTAGCTCATGCACCAATCTTCAAGAATCCACACATGTCAAGTTTTTCCTATTTTCCCCTTACTAGCTCATGCACCAATCTTCAAGAATCCACACATTTCAAGAGTGTAATATATCCACTAAGGTGCCATACATTTATTTTTTTTCTAGGCCCTAAACTTGCATTCTTTTACCTAGGGGTACTAGCTTTCGCACATTCACTGTAGGGTTTCGTACCTAGTCAATTCTCAGGTGTTCTTATTGATCACAGCAAAAACAGCTCTTTTTACCCCATCCATGCATACTCATTACAAGTTTAACATTTTAAAAGATAAAAGAATAGACATGTAAAGCTCATACATTTTTGTGCACACTTTTTCTCAAAGGCATATATACTATTTTATTCTTCCTTATTGAAGGAATTGAATTCCATGCGGAAGCACGTGAACGTGTGTATTTTTAATATACGTTTTGTATTTATACAAAATATAGAGAAATTTAAACATGTTCTAATTAAGCATGCCTCATTGAGAAGAAATTCAAGAAAGAAAATACCTTTGAAGAAAACTCTTCAACCTTCTCCAATTTTTCACTGCATCCACGATCTCTTCAATCTTCATGGATCTAGAACAAGACACCACCACCAAGTCTTCCCCGCTATTCTCCGGCAAGGAAAAGGTTTGTGGGAACTTCTTTTGGAAGATTAGGAAGAGATTTTGCAAAGAAACATTTTTTTTGTAATTTTTAAGGGTTAAGTGATTGAGATGAAATTTTTTTTTTTTTTTAGAGAGAGAGATTGTTCATACATCCATTTTTAGAACTTCTCATGAATGATCATTAAATTGATGGAGAGGGGAGAAGTTAATTATGATTAACTTCCCTTTAACCATCCTTTAACTCCCTTTAGGAGTTAAAATTTAACTAAATTTAAATTAAATCAAATTTAATTTAATTTAATTTAATAAAATATTAATTAATCTAATTAATTAATAAAAATTAATTAAATATCATATATTTAATTAATATTACATTTGAATCATATTCAAATGTATTTCCCTCTCATAGCCCAGAGTTTAAATATGAATCTCATTGATATTATGTTTTAACCTAAAATTTTAATATGAATCATATTCATATTATTTAATATTTGAATCTTATTCAAATTTATTATTCTCTCAGACTACAAAGTTTAATTTTGAATCTAATCCAAAATTAACTTTATAATATAATGTATTTACATACATTATATTAATTGCATCATATATAATTAACATTTAATTCTCTTATCATATGAATCTCATTCATATTAATTTAATATTTGAATCTTATTCAAACATTAATACTCTCATAATGTATAGTTTAATTTTGAATCTAATTAAAAAATAACTTTATATTGTAATGTATCTCTATACATTATATTAATTATATTATATACATAACTTAGAACCCTTATAATTTGAACGATTCAAATTTTTCCAAAACTAAATATTCCTTGTTTTACCCTTAGTGAGCTAGTAGGGGACTTAATGGACCTACAGATTCGAAGCTCCAATGATATGAGATTAATTAATTGAACTCTTTAATTAAATTAATCAACATTCGTTAACTGTGTGTCACTCCACTAAAGACCCACAGTTGCACTCTTCGCACTGTAGACAAATTTCTGTGTCCATGGATATAACCAATCAACAGCGATTGGATCCTTCATGAATTGCTTGTAATTAAAGTTGGGTCAAATTACTGTTTTACCCCTATAATTACATCTAACTCTTTAAGTCCGACTGATCCTCTAATGAACAATCTGTTTATGGTCCTACCGTAAACAAAACCTTCTCTGGCTAGTGAGAGGGAGGGGCCCCATTGTTCAAGATTCAGAGTCAGCACTTAAGGAAGCAATTTATCTACTTACCTTAAAGATGGGAAGGAGAAAAACTTCATCTTGTGTAGCTATGTTCCTAGCTCTCTACTTGGACAAATCCCCAAAATGGTAGGCATATTGAGTTGGCGAATCTGGCCACTCTCACCATACAAATCAAAGGACTGCCCTCATAGACAGAAGTTCATAACTCACTTAGAATTAAGGTCAAACACTTATAGTCATCCTATGAAATGTTAATCTCTTCAGCCAACGATGTTATAAAGAGAGAATAATCATTTCGCGGTTCGGTCTTATACAAATTTTGTATAGGATACCTCCACTCACATGTCTCTACATGAACGATTTGGATTAAATCGTTTGTAACATTTACAAAGTGGGCCATATCCGTAGTGTCACCAGGATAAGGCACCCAACCTTATCCTTATACTACATACCATTTAGGTTATTACTTAAACATGATCCACTTGTATGTCAACCACATACATGTTTAAGTTACATAAAATAACCTTAGATTGTTCTCTAATGGATAATTGCATATATAAAATAATCAACAATTATTTCAAATTATTTATTAACTACGAGGCTTTAAGGCATACATCCCAACAAGTCTAACATTACAAATCATCATGCATTTCAACTGTCTAACTAGTGAGGCCTTTCAGAGTGACAACCAAATACACCCAACTTAATAATTTTCTAAGTTAAAGTTTCTAAATTAAAATACCTACGTGCTCAAGAATATGAGAGATTTTAAGAGGGACATAAATGGATTTAACTCAAGATAATGTCATCCTATTTCCACAATAAGTCATTTATTATGCAAATTCAAATCTTATCATGGGCAATCAACATCAAAAGCACACAACCATGACTATTCCCATAAAAAAAAATTCAATTTTTTTCAAAATTTCATTAACATGCATATAATCATTGAAACCTCACAAACATGCATAACATGATAAGAAAATACACACAAAAGTACGAGTGACAGCTCCCACCCCAAACTTAGAATCATGCATTCTCCTCAATGCATACAAGAATCAAACAAAGAAAGAACAAGTCTGGGAGCAAGCAAGAAGCCACCAAATAGGCTAGTGGAAAGAGTACTTTTTGTGTTGAACCATGATCCTAAAAATAATAAAGCATATGAGTGACTCTATGATTTTGAATATAAAACAAAGAAGTTAATCTAAAAACGAAAAAGAAGGAAAGCAATAATAAAGACAAGGTTCTCAATTCGGCGTTCTTCATCACCAATGTAGTGCTTTAATCGTTAACCATTCACTTTTAAGGTTGTTCCATCGTTGCCTTGCAACTCCGTTGCTCCATGTGGGAACACCTTCACAATGAAAAAGGGTCCCGACACATGTTTCCTTAGCTTACTTGGAAACAAACGTAAATGTGAATTGAAAAGTAAAACTCTTTATCCAAGAAGAAAGGTCCGTGGAGTGATCTTCTTGTCATGTCATCTAGCGGTGCGCTCCTTGTAGAGTTTAGCATTCTCATAAGCTTGTCACCTGCTTTCTCAAAGTCCATGTTTAGCTTCTTGATGGCCCAATAAGCTATATGCTCGAGCTCTACTAGCAAGTGACAAGCCTTTCTAAACACCAACCTATACGGTGAAGTATATATTGGGGTTTTGAAAGTTGTACGGTAGTCCCACAGTGCATCATCGAGCTTCAGAGCCTAGTCCTTCCTATTGATCTTGACAGTCTTTTCCAAAACCTGCTTGATTTTCCTATTAGATAACTCAGCAAGACTACTAGTTTGAGGATGATAAGTTGTAGCAGTTTTATGATTTAAACCATACTTATGCATCATGCTTTAAACAATTTGTTACAAAAGTGAGAATCCTCATCACTAATAATATCTCTAGGTGTGCCAAAACATGTAAATATGTTCTTATGCAAGAATTTCAAAATAGTGTGGGCATCATTTGTCCTAGTAGCTATGGCTTCTACCCACTTAGACACATAATCAATTGCAACTAGAATAAATAGGTAGCCATTAGAAGAAACAGGAAAAGGCCCTATAAAGTCAATACCCTAGACATCAAAGAGCTCCACCTCCAAGATAGACTTCATGGGAAGCTCATGTTATTTAGAAATATTGCCAGTACGTTGGCACTTATCACATGATTTCACAAAGGTATAACAATCCTTAGATGCAGTTCTAGTGGGTCCAAAGTGACCTCCATAGGGGAAGACATGACATGAGTTTAGAATACTTACCACCTCTTCTTGAGGCACACACTTCCTTATCATATTATCAACACAAATCTTATACAAAAGTGGGTCTTCCCAATGGTAAGACTTGACATTGTGCAAAAATCTCTTCCTTTCCTAAGTGTTCCTGTTAGGTGGCAAATGTCCTCTTGCAAGATAGTTAACTATATCAGCAAACCAAGGCAAACTATCTTTCACCTAATACAATTGTTCATCAGGTAACATCTTAACAATCGGAGAGCAAGAGTTGTCATCCCCATTCTCAAGCCTAGATAGATGGTCTGCAACCACATTTTCACATCATTTTCTATCTTTTATTTCAAGATCAAATTCACCTAATACAATTGTTCATCAGGTAACATCTTAACAATCGGAGAGCAAGAGTTGTCATCCCCATTCTCAAGCCTAGATAGATGGTCTGCAACCACATTTTCACATCATTTTCTATCTTTTATTTCAAGATCAAATTCCTACAATAATAGAATCCATCTCATTAATCTAGGTTTTGCATCCTTGTTTGTAAACAAATATTTCAAAGCAACATAGTCAATATGCACTAATCTTAGAGCCAAGCAAGCAAGATTTAAATTTATCAAGGGCAAACACAACAACTAAAAGTTCTTTCTCAGTAGTGGTATATTTATGTTGAGTGCTATCAAAAGTCCTACTAGCATAGTAAATTGCCCTAAACATGTTATCTCTATGTTTGCCTAAGACAACTCCTAAAGCATAATCACTAGCATCACACATGATCTCAAAAGATTGACTCCATTCAGGTACAACAATAATAGGTGCCAAAATCAATCTTTCTTTTAAAGTATTAAAAGCTAGTAGACATGCATCATCAAATACAAATTTAGCTTCCTTTTCTAACAGATTACTTAAGGGCTTTGCAATTTTAGAAAAATCCATAATGAATCTTTTATAGAACCTTGCATGCCTTGGGGAACTTCTAACTCCCTTCACATTAGTGGGAGGTGGTAATTGTTCAATGGTGACAATTTTAGCTCTATCCAACTCCAATCCTTTTGCTGAGACTTTGTGCCCTAAAACGATGCCCTCATTTATCATGAAGTGGCACTTCTCCCAATTCAACACAAGGTTAGCATCCTGTCATCTTTGCAAAACACATTTAAGATTAGCAAGACAATAATCAAATGAGGACCCAAAAACAGAAAAATCATCCATGAAAACCTTCATTATGTCCTTAATAAGCCCCTGAAAAATAGACATCATACAATGTTGGAACGTAGCAGGGGCATTACACAAACCAAAATGCATTATCCTAAAAGCAAATGTCCCATAAAGACAAGTGAATGTGGTCTTTTCTTGATCCTCAGGAGCAATGACAATTTGGTTGTAGCCAGAGTATCCATCCAAGAAGCAATAATGAGAATAACCTACAAGCCTATCAAGCATTTGATCTACAAAAGGAAGAGGAAAGTGATCTTTTTTAGTAGCCTTATTTAACTTTCTATAACCAATGCATACTTGTCTTCTTGTCACAGTTTTAGTGGCAACTAACTCATCTTTCTCATTCTTGACAATTGTCATACCACCTTTCTTGGGTACTACTTGAACAGGACTTACCCATGAACTATGAGATGACATAAATAATACCTGCATTCAAAAGCTTAAGCACTTCTTTCTCAACTACCTCAACATGCTCAGAAACAGTCTTATCAATTATATCAATTGCATGGTAAGTACTAACCTCATCATGATGACTCAAGGATTTGTAAATATTAAAGACAACATTATCATCATTTACCCTTAGAGTCAACTTCTCTTGTTGGAAATTAATGATTGCATTTCCAAGAATGGGCGCCCAATAATGATAAGAATCTCATAATACTCCTCCATGTCCAAGACTACAAAATCTGCAGGGAAGATAAACTTGTCAACTTTAACTAACACATCCTCAACAATACCTCTAGGATAGGCCAACAATCTATAAGTTAATTGTTAGGTGATTGTGCTGGGTTGTACTTCTCCATTGTCAACCTTTCTCTAGACAGATAAAGATATTAAATTAATAGAAGCACCAAGATCACAAAGAGCTCTAGTAACATTCAAAGAACCATAGTAAAACTTCCTGGATCTTTTAGTTTTTGTGGTAGCTTTTTTTTTTCAGTACAACACTACACTTGTTGAGTGTCTAGAATTGCTATGCATGCGTTAATATTTCAATCAAGTTTTCCTAATTCAACCCAAGTATAAACAGAAATTAGGTTTCTCGATGAGTCTGAGGTCGAACGCATGGACTTATGTAGATTTTAAACTCTCTAAGCGTATCAACTATTTTTAAACATATAAATTCGGAATTGTGTTGTGTTTAAGTATTAAAGCAATAAAATTCTAAACTAACAAGGGATGAAGTTGAGGAAGGATGTCTACTAGCAGGCAATCAACAAAAGTTGATAGGAATGGGAAAAACAAGTTTAGGGGGTCGTTATTATCTATTTTCAAAGATGCAGTGTAGATTATTCCACGTTCTCAACTTATAATCTGCACCTCTCAACTGACAGATTGCATGCTCATATGTCTATGACGCATAGGTGAAGTATTATTGAACCTTAAGGCTGTTTCTATGTTTAGAAATACTACTTAGTTTGCTTAATGAGTTCCACAATCACTTACTTTTTCAAGCAATTGATTATTTCTACTTATCTCAATTAGCTAAATGGAAACAAACAATAGATTCTCATACATTACGCAAAATGAAATACTTGCTACTTTGGTTCTTAAACAGATAATAATGTTGACCCAACCCTTAAGAGATTTAGTTACTCATGCTTTTTAATAAGAAAGCGGAAACAGATGCATAAATTGTAGTAATGAATGATGAGTAAATTACTGACACAGATTCAAGCGTTACAACAAGTATAATCTCTTGATACAAGATGTAAACAACAAGAAGGTAAAGATGGAGATGGGAAGCAAGGAAATAGTTGGTGGCTGATCAATGTCTTGACTCCACCAATGGTGGTTGCGTGATGGCCACTGTGGTGGTGTGGTTGATCGAAAATGAGACTACTCTTTCGAGCGTTCTGTCTCCAGTTGCCTCATTGGAAGAGCTCTGCTACAAAATCAAAGGAATTCGAGGAAAGTCACGAATCTGCCCTTTTTATAGAGGTTGCGTTGTAATGTTGGTAGATTTTCGTCATTATCGGTAAGAAACACGAAGTAAGTAATCAAATTCAGTGATATTAACTCAAAGTCATATTGCATAAGTGATTGGTAAGATAAATGCCTAAAAGTTACAAAAATATGTTGAACTTAGAACACACCCGTAATTTAGGTTGGCCGATTGTCTTCATCAGTTTTGCATTTTGGAGCAGGGTGCTCATGAGGAGAACGTAGAGGTGGCAGAACTCGAGGCGTAGGACCATGCGGCATGGGGAAGACAAGAGGCTCCTGCAATTGTCTGGTACGATGGGGCGAGGGATGTCTGAGCGATAGACGAACAATTGGTGAATGTAGCTAAGTATGAACTTGAATTGCTTTATCTGTTGCCGAGTCAGTAGATTTAATGAATGCATCATGGGATGCAAGATCAACTATTACATGTAAGTTTTCATGGTCTCCCATTCAAGTTCGAGGAACTGCTCCTGAGGTTCGGCAGTTGGTTCAGGTTGAGTGGTAGATGGAGGAGCTGGGGTGGGAGGCGTCTCGTCAAACATAGGGGATGATGGATGCGAAGAACTTCCACCATGATACCCATAGTGTGAGTCATCAACAGTTGAGAGCGAGGCAGAAAGAGAAGACGGTTTATTTTTTGAGGGCTTGGTATTTGGCAAAATTTTTGGACTTAGAGGAGGTGTTTCTGAAGGAGGAGGGGTTTGCTCTCTTGGGAATGGTGGAAGTAGTGGTGAGGATCTTGTGGAAGGGAGGGTTGCATTTGTGTCGTGGCGATAAGGACTTGCCACGGTTTCTATGATGGGCTTGGCACCCACACCCTTCTTCTTTTTCTTCTTCTGCTTGGGATGCAAGGCTAGTGGTTTCAAGTGGTGGTTTCAGGGCTCCGTGGAGGCAATTGACTGATTGCCCTCTACGTTCGGGTCGTTCCTCAACTTAAATATTGCGTTTATCTCTCTTGCGTTGAAAGGGATTTCATATCCATGGACCTTCACCATATTCTCTTCTTCATCAATTTGCCCATCGTAGAATTCACGGATAACTGATGGCTGCATCATAGTTGGACCGGCACAGAAATCTCACTAGTCGTGGTGATCGATTAAGTCCAAGATATAGGTCGACAGGGGTGCTTCCTTAGGGAAGAAACCCATCTTTAACAGCAGGTCAGGAAACTGCTTATGTCTCCCTTTTCCTTCCTCCTTCTTTGGTGACTCCTCTGTCACCTTCGCTTTGCCTTTAGCCATGGCAAAGATTCGATCAACTGTTTTCTTCTTGCCTTTAACCTTTTGTGGTGGTGCCTCACCACCTTTTCCTTGCCCTTGCGTTTCTTTGGCAAAGGGGCAGGGGGTTGGCTGTTGCCACCCTCTTTTGAAAGCTGAATCGATCTATTTATGAGTTGAAACAAGCATCCAGATCTTGGAATATTAGGTTTGATACTGTGATCAAATCTTTTGGTTTTGAACAAAATGTTGATAAGCCTTGTGTATACAAGAAAATCATCAAAAGTAAAGTAGCTTTGTTAGTACTTTATGTGGGCAACATCCTACTCATTGGAAATGATGTAGGATATCTTATTGATTTTAAAAATTGGATGACAGCCCAATTCCAAATGAAAGATTTGGGAGAGACACAACATGTACTTGGGATCCAAATCATTAGGGATTGCAAGAACAAAATGTTGGCCCTGTCTTAAACAACTTATATCGATAAAATGTTGACTCAATATTCGATGCAGAACTCTAAGAAGGGATTATTACCTTTCAGACTCATTTGTCTAAGGAACAGTGTCCTAAGACATCTGAAGAAATTGAGGATATGAGACGTATTCCCTATGGCTCAACTATGGGCAACTTAATGTATGCCATGCTCTACACTAGGCCAAACATTTGTTATGCAGCGAGAATAGTCAGTAAGTACTAGTCCAATCCAGGGTTAGACCACTAGACTGTAGTTAAGAACATCCTCAAGTATCTTAGGAGAACGATGGACTACAAGCTGGTGTATGGAGCTAAGGGTTTGATCCTTACGGGATACACCGACTCTAATTTTCAAACTGACAAGGATTCTAGGAAATCCACGTTAGGATCAGTGTTCACCTTAGACGGAAGAGCTATTGTATGGCATAGCATCAAGCAAGGATGCATTGCAGACTCCACTATGAAGGCTGAGTATGTAGCTACTTGTGAAGCAGCAAAGGAAGCAGTTTGGCTCAGAAAGTTCCTAAATGATTTGGAAATCGTTCCAAACATGGAATTGCCCATCATGTTATACTGTGACAACAGTGGGGCAGTAGCCAACTCTAAAGAGGCTCGCAGCCACAAACGAGGAAAGCATATTGAGAAGAAGTATCACCTGATAAGGAAGAATGTGCAACGAGGAGATGTGATCGTCACAAAGATCGCTTCGAAGCATAACATTGTTGATCCATTTACAAAGGCTCTCTCCGCTAAAGTGTTCGAAGGTCATCTAGAGAGCCTAAGTCTGCAAGATATATACATTGTGTAATTTAGGGTAAGTGGGAGATGTGTAATGGGTATATGGATGCCCTAGTTTATTGTATTTACATACTTACCATTCTCACTTCTCTTTATGTACAACCCATTAGAGTTTTAGTTCAAGCGGGAGTTTGTTGGGTTTTATGCCTTAAAACTCGTAAAATGTAATTATTTGACCGTCATTAAATTGTTAATAAAGAGTAATTGATGTGTTACTTCAATAAGCGTTATTGATTGTTTTTGTTTGTTTTGTCTTAATAACCCTAAATCCAATAAACTAACATTCTAGGCTGTTTTATGAGTCTTGAACTGTATGTGGGAACATACAGAGATCAAAGATACAATCTAAAGGGTCTATAGTATAGGGATAAGGCTGGGTACCTTATCCTGGTGACACTATGGATACAACCTACTTTGTATTTGATACAAACGCAATGATCTAACTCGTGCGTGTAGGTGACATGCGAGTGGGGACATCCTATGCAATGAGTTTGCATAAGATTAGACCACGAAATAGTAATCACTAGATGTAACTCTATTGACTAGTTAGGTTTCTATTTCAATAGGATGACTAGGCCACAAAGGATTGTCATTTGATTTGTATGGGTGAGAGTGGCTGTTTGTCAACTCAATATGCCTATCATCTTGGAGACAAGGCCAAGTGGAGAGTTGAGAACATAATTATACAAGATGGAATTCATTCATTCCCATTTTTAGGGTAAGTAGATAAGTGTTCGCTTAAGTGGTGTCTTCGAGACTTGAACAAAGAGCCCTACCCTCTCACTAGCCTGAGAGGGGTTTCTCTTTACTGGTTGGACCATAAACAGGTTGTTCATTAAAGAAGCACTGATACTTAAGGATTTAGAAGTCAGTCAGGGGTAGAACGGTAATTTGACCCAGCTGGTGTTATGAATACTTGTGAAGGACTAAGTTGATGTTATCAGTCTATAGCCATGGACACAGAAATATATCTGCAGTGAGAAGAGTGCAGCTGTGGGTCTTTAGTGGAGTGTACCCACAGTTAACGAATATTGATTAATGTGGTTAATGAGTTTAGCCGATTAATCTCATATCGTTGGAGCTCCTGATCTGTAGGTTCATTAGGTCTACTTCCTAGCTCGTAAAGAGTGATGAGGTATTTATGTCTTGAATGAAATTTGAAATGTTCAAATTTACTTAGGGAAATAATATAAAGTATGTTGATACATTATAATATAAAGTTTAATTTGAACTTTATAATATAAATTTAATTTTGGATATGATACAAAATTAATTTTTGAGAGAATTAAATATTTGAAGGAGTTCAAATAATAATATGAATTAGATTCATATTAAAACTATAGGTTAATATTAATGTGTATTAGATGCACATTAAAACTATAAGTTATGAGAGAATAACAATTAGATATGATTCAAATGTAGGTTAAATTAAATATTAGATATTTAATTTAAAAATTAATTAATTAAAGAATTAATTTTCTTAATTTATTTTAATTAAATTTGATTTAGTTAAATTAAATGAAATAAAACTATAGGTTATATGGGAGATGTTCATTTAAATATGATTTAAATGAAATAATTAATTAAATTAGATTTAATTGATTATTAGTTATTAATTATTAATTATTAATTATTTATTTGTTAAATTAAATAATTTAATTAATTAATTAATTAATTAATTAAAAAAAGGTAACTCCCATACGTGGAAGTTACGCTTTACGTGGTTTTAGCACGTCTTCTGCTCTCTCTCCCTAAATATGCATGCAAAAGAAACAGAAGGAAAGAGGTTATTCTTTCTCTCAATCGATAAAACTTTTCTCTTTGATGCTCACTTTGGTGCTCTCTTTTTCCCAAAAAGATCAAGATCAAGATCAAGGATCCACAATCCTTACCTCATCCCTTAGAGAATAGGAGAGGTTTGTGGTGGTCGTGTTCAATGTTGACAACGAAAGTAAGATTCTATCTCTAATCCATGCTTAGCCTAGAATTAATACAGTAGGTTTTCTATATTTTTTTTCCCCCAATGTATTGGTATTTCAAAATCCTAATTATTTTGAATTTGGTTCTATACTACTTCCGTTGTGTTAGGGATTTCAACCATTTCATTCCTCTGCGTTCCTTTGCGAGGATCTCTGCTGGAGGCCGAGGCTGCGTGCTTTTTTACTTCCTTTCGAAGAGCCTTTAATTCTTTTCTAAGTTTGGCCTTTTTCTTGGCCAACTTTGCAGCTGCTCAATCAAAAGATGTTGCGGTGATGGCGGACTCAGGATTGTTCGCTCTCTCTGCATTTGCTGGCTTTTCATCCTTGGCAATGTCTTCTGAGGGCTTGACAGGTTATTCTGGCCTTTTGGACACCTTCTGCTTCTTCCTTTTCAGCGGTGTCGCTTCCTTCTCTTCTTCAAACTCATATATCCTCTTCGTAGCCGCAGTAGCGATTACATACTATTTAATTGATCCATTATTGGAATCGACGTTTCTCCTAGCTCGCTCACGACCTCCTTGCTGCGAGCGAGTTCTTCTTCAACTCTGAACCACAATTTCTTCTGTGTGGCCCTCTCTTCTTCAACTGGCTCCATTACCACCTTATCTCCCCGTTCTTTTGCCGGATGACTTCGTTCATCACCAGGTAATTCCTTTCTTGCATCTTATATGCAAGGCTCCAGAGGGTCTCTTAGCCCACTTAGGATGTTGTTGTTGGATTTCTATTTTCGATTTGATTTGAGTTTCATAGCTTGTTGCACAAAAATAGATATTATAATTTTCGTACAAAGATGCATCGAGAATTACTCAAGTATGATCATGATTAAGCAAGTTTTCCTATAAAAAGCCCAAGTATAAACTCTTATAGGTTTCCTCGTGAGTCCAGGGTCGAACGCAGGGATTTGTAATAACTAGGCGTTGAGAATAGATGCATGACTATGCGGTGAACTATACATGTAATATGTACATGAGTTGTATGTATCTAAAACTATACATAAAGAATGAATAAAATTTCCTACAACTAACAATGAGGTGGACGCGATGGTTAGTCAAATGTCATTTAGTGTCAGATAGCATGCGTTGAGAATGAATGGAACCATGCGATAAAAGTAGAGTTAACGCTGGAGCTAGTTGTTACTTAAGCAAATCTAAGTATAATTACATACCTACAAACTGAGTTTGTGCATCCATCTCTCGATGTTTCAACGCCACATTAATCTTATCTCTAAGACGCATGGTAAGTTTGCATTGGCAAAAGATGAACTACATCTCTGCACCTCATCTAGTCTTGATAAATGCTAAAGATTAACCGTCTACTCTCTCAAGCTAGACAGTCGTGCTTACTACATTTGTTTTTCAGACAAAGCTATGCAAGCTAATGATATGCATTAATCAAGATGTAACATACTTAATATTGCTTAAGAAAAACTACTTCTAACATCTAACTCATTTAGCATTCAAACAACATGGTGTAACGTATTTAATATGGAAATAAATGAAAGATAATCATCAATCAAACTTATATTAAGAAAATAAACCATTCTCTCGAATGTCATTAACAAAACATAAGTAAAAAGAAGGGAAATTGAGATAAAACAGAAATGGAAGACGTCAAGTCGCCACTGGCAACATCTTGCTTCATGGAGGCTTGAGATGGTTGCTATCTGGTACATAAATTTCATAGCGTGAAGGTTCTCACTCATTGGGAGACGACTCTGAAAATTCTCAGAATTCTTCTCTTAGAAGAGCTTGAAATGGAGGCTGGTTATGGTGACGGAGAATTTGTGCAAGGTTTTCGCTTCTTGAACTCGTTTCTCTCCTCCTTTTGAATGGAGAAGCTTTGGGCTATTTATAGGCGTCGAAAAGTTGAAACTCATGATGACCTGACACCTTTACATTAAATTCCTTACCCTATTGCGCAGACTTTTCACATCGTCGGCCCATTTGTTCTGCCATGATCTGATAACGTGTTATCCTTTTGCATAGGTGACATGACAGCTTTTGCCCAGGCGTCTGTATCTACTTTTTCTCAACGCATGGTCTCAACGCATAGTCTCGACGCATGGGTTTCCACTTGTTCTCGCAGCAGCTTCGTCTCTAGTACTCGGGTTATTTGTGCTTCTTTTCTTCTTAATTCTGCGTTAAGAACAGAAAAGCTCATAATTTTTCAGGTATTTTCTTTTGTAAATAGTGCCAACGCATGGTAATACATTTTACATAATTCAACTACCAAAATCATGCGTTTAGTTCTAAAGTTACTCTAATGAATTCAAATAGTGACTATAATAACCTGTATTTCTACAAGTTATCAGATGCGTGTGACCCACTCGTCTGGGAAACACACAAATTTTACTTCCTCTTCTTCCACCACTATTCCACCCGCTACTTCCTCCCCTACTTCATCTATTCCTCGGGTGCTGGGTGGCCTAAACGACGGAAGGGGCTAATTCACATCTCCATCTTCTTCTCTTGCACTCGCCTCTCTTTCCTCTTGAGCAATGCCCTCGAGGATGTCACCGAAGACATTCCTTTCATCTTGGCGACGAACTTCACTACTGCCAACCAACGTAATGGCTTCTTCACGAACATGCGTTTCAAGTAATGGTTGCTCAGCTTCTTGAGGTGTAGGACGTACACTTGATTCTGTATCATCAAAATTTCTAGCAGAAGATTCTGTTGGTGATTTCATTGTGGATTTGAAGACGCAAGACTTCACTCGTTTAGGCGGGGAACTGATAAGCACTTGAAAAGTGCTTTCTGTTCTCTCAAATTAAGGGAGTTTATATTAGATTTCACTTGTTTGCTAATGGTTTTCAGGTTAAAATGAGGAAAATTAGAAGAAAAGACTAAAAGATCAAAACCGAGCAAGAATACGGCAAAAAAGAGCTGAAAAACTCAAAAGGAAAAATTTTGGGATAGCGCCGCGGCGCTAAAAACCTAAATGCATCGTTATGGACTCATAGTAGCATCGTGGCGCTTCCGCGGTGCCTAAATTCGACGCAACTTGTTGAACGCATGACAGCGTCGCGGCGCTAATGCCCGAGAACAATATTTCTGAATGCATCACAGCGTCGCGACGCTAAAACCCGAAAGCAACAATTTTTGATGCAGCCCTAGCGTCGCGGTGCTATAGATCAGTGCCGCGACGCTCGTTTTCCTTAAATGAAAATGTGTTATTTTTTATAAGTTTTTGGGCTGCCAAACTCTATAAATTTGGGGGTTTCCAGCAGCCCAAATCATCAAAGAAAATCAAATCAAATCAAGGAAGTTACAGACCTAAAGAGGCACAAAAAGAAGAGAATTGAGTGAGAGTTCAAAGAGTGAGTTAGTTGCAAGGAAGAGGAAAAGAGTTTGAGATAGTCGTGGTGCCCTTCAAATTTCGACGTGAGAGCCAAGGAGATCGTGACGGTGCTACCTCAATCAAGAGCCTCTTTTCAGTAGAGTTTTCCTTTCTTTACACTCTTTCTTTGTTTATTTTGCTTAAACATGTTGCTTCAAGCTATGAGTGGCTAAACTCTTTAGTTTTAGGGTTTTGATGATTTGTTTATGAATTTATGTTGATCTTGTAGACTTTCATGGTTTTGTTGGAATGATTATGCTTTTCATTGTTATTGTGTTTAATTCTTGTGGATTGGCCATCCTCACATGTTAGGTTAGATGTATGATTGAGAGATTGTACGTTTAACTTGATCTATAACAATGAATTGTTGTTAATCTATCACGAGAGTAGTTAGGTTGACAATAAAAGTTGCTAAAGACTATTCTTAATGCTATGTAATTTTGTATTGGTTTTAAGAGATTAATAATCAATCGAGTTGTATGAGAAAGGGTTGTTTTTGAGAGAAAATAACTTGGAATTAAGTTTCTAGACTTAGGCATATGAATGACAATAAAATCTATGAAATGTATAATATTGCATGATGAAATAAACAAGGATTCATTACCCTAGAACTCTCTTTGACTCTTGTGTTTCTCACTTTAATACTTTCCTTATTTGATTTGTATTTTCCATAATTCATAATATTCAATTTCAATCCTCAAATAAAATTGATTCAACTCTAGAATAGCTAAGTAACTTAAACCTTCACAATTGGATCTCCAGTGGAACGATATTCGGACTTAACCGTCTTATATTATAACTTGACCCGTACACTTGCGGTTAACACTAAAAGTGCGCATCAGGAACGTGAAGACGAAGGTGAAAGCGAGGGTTTGGGTGAAAGGGATGTAGAGGAGCGATTTGGGCTAAGGGTTGAATGTTTAGGACTTCCACACAGCCCTCGAAGTTTGATCGGATTTCGACAACCAAAGGATGAGTAGGATGAGGAATGAAAGAAGGGCAAAGATTAGGTGAAATGGAAAATAGAGGGAAGGCGAAGGGTTTCTAGGCCTTTGAGCAATGGGCCTAGCACAGGAGGCGAGAATGTGGGAGATGAAGGGGGCGAATAGGGTTTCGAGGCGGTGGAGGGCAAACCAACAGGGTGGAAGGCCTCACTAGTCAGGCAGTAACTAGACGAAGGGCTGCCGGCCAAACGGGAAAAGGAATGGGCTGAGAAGCAGGTTGAGGGTTTACCAGTGGAGTGGATTTTGGAGTGCTAGATGTTGAAGAAGACAACGGCGTGGAACGTTAAGTAGCGTAGAAGGACACACACCAATCATTTTCAGTGGAGTTGAAGTTGTTTTGTGAGTCAAAGCCACTGAACATCACTGGAGAGCTCGAAGGCTTGAAGGAGAACACAAATGGCAGCGATTGCTCTTGAGAGAAAATGAGAGATTTAAAAAGTTGGAAGGAAGGAAACTCTGCATTTAAATAGATGAGATTGACGTGATGGGCATTAAATGCAGATACTCATTATCGTGATATTCCACTACCCTAGGAGATTTTCTGGAGCCGCACACCGAAGATATATGGCAAAAAATCTCGTGATGAACGCAAGCACTTGAGTGCTTCTGTTAACACATGCATAATTGCAACGACTATAAGTGCTTATGCATTTTACTCGCTACTCTTAAAACTATCGCAGAGAAAGTTCTATGATATATATCGAAGGCAGAGATGATTTGATAGAGATGTCATAAACAGAGAAGATCAATTAATTACACATAAACACAAAGACATACAACATATATTATCAGTCAGTTCCAATTAGTTAAGCAAGTAGACAACCAAACCAAAGAACTATACCGTCCTTACTTAACATTACTCCTACAAAAAAAATTTAAAGAAAGCAAAGATAAAAAAAAGCATCCCTAGAGAGTTAAGAGTTCAGCAACGCAGGGACCTTCCGACACAAGCTCAGCAATTGAGACTTTAGCTTGTTCAAGTTCACCTCTATAATAAGGCTTCACCCTTGTCCATTGACCTTGAAGGAGTTGGATCCATCTTCATTCATCAATTCAACAGCTCCATGCAGAAAAACTTCCTTAATCACGAATGGGTCGAACTAGCAGGATTTTAGCTTACTTGGAAAAAACGCAACCTCGAGTTAAATAGCAAAACCTTTTCGCCGAGTTGTAGTGTTTTCTTACTGATACACTTGTCGTGCCATCTCTTCATCTTTTTTTTGTATAGCTTTGCGTTCTCGTAAGCTGTCAATCTTCATTCTACTAGCTTGTTTAATTGAAGCTTCCGTGCATCGCCTGCTGCATCCACATCTAAGTTAAGCTTTTTCAGGGCCCACATGACCTTATGTTCCAACTCCAACGGAAGATGGCATGCCTTCTCGAACACCAGTAAGTATGGAGACATGCCTATGGGTGTCTGAAACGCAGTTCTGTAAGTCCAAAGGGCTTCATCTAACCTCTGTGCCAGTCTTTCCTTGAAGTGCCTACCACCTTCTCGAGGATAGACTTTATAAATGTGGAGCTGCTTGAGCATGTCTAAGAACTTTTTGAATTGCCCCTCGTCATTTTTCTTCTTTAAACGATGGGGAAAAGGAGGACGCAAAGTTTGATCGACGTTCTTCGTTGGTGTCATACCCCAACTCGAGTTACCTTTTCAACTTAGGTAGAGATGTGAAAACATGGATTCTTTTACAATATCTACTACTAATTTGATTGTATTCCATTACTAAGCATGTATTTAATTAATCAACTGGGTATAGAGTTTGTTTACAAACGATATAATCATAGGTTATACAGACTCTTGCCTATAACATCTTATAATATTATATCTCGGTAGACCTCAACTTTGCACAATAATAGGAACTCGGCTGCTACCTGAAAAACAACATAAAGAAAGGATGAGCTTCACGAAGCCGAGTGAGTTGTTAACATATAACTAGAGTTCATGCGACCCTTTAAACATAACAATTGTTATAAGAAACCATCAACAGGTACAATTATGATGAAAGTAAACTCAAACCTCTCATTCCTGCTTAAGTATCGGACCATTCTACTGGCACACTCTGGCACAACAATGTCATCTAAGCTTTATGTGCACATAACCTTACCTTTGAGGGATCACAAGCTAGACCCATCGGTCCTCTGACCATCCCACAAGAGATACTACCCACAGGATCAGGAACTAGGTTTCTAGCACCCTCTGACCATCCCATGAGGCTAAAAATCCAATATAGGCTTAGAACTAGATCTACAAATCTCCTGACCATCCTGTGCCATCCTAGGATCCTTAACACACATTACAACTCAAAACTCCATCACCACTCGTAAGCAATAGATAATAATCATAATCCCATAATAGTACGCATAGTAATATCACACAACTTAAGAGAACTATTAATAACCATTCATCGTTAATGGAGTTCTAACTCTTCAAAGTTTCTTTCCCTTTCTTTGGGCTCAAGTTCAGCTTGATTGAACTTCACGACTCCTTACTAAGCTTCTGGAACTAAGAAAACAACAAGTAGAAGCCCTTTGGAGCCTTAGAAAGCCTTTTGGAACGCCTGAAAGTACCCCTTTGGACGGAGGATTCACTATCTGGATGCAGAGCACACCTTTAGACGCAAGGCAACACAGTGTTGGATGTAGGCAACCTTTTGGATGCATGGTTTTCTTCTGTTGGGCGCCTAACTGATACTTTGGACACCTCGGGTTGAAGTTGGATGCCTAGTCTTACCCAAAAAAGCTCCGCAACTTTCTCTAACAAGCTTTAGAAAACAATTTCTGAGTGAATGAAGAAGTGATCCTTCAAGCCTATTTATAGAAGTTCAAGAGAAGCTTAGTCACCACTTCTTTAATCCTTGGCTTGACACATATCCTTGCACATGTCTTTCAACATGCGTTTATGGCCATGCATCATGAAACCGCCTACTTGTAAGGTGTTCAACTCGTAGCATGCCACTTAACATACCTTTTCCACCTCACCATGCGTCTAACCCCTTGCTTGAAATAGGGTCCATGCGTCCAACCCCTCATCACTATACATTCAACTTGTGAATTTTAGGGTATGTCCTCTTTTGTTTTCTTGTACTCCATCCAAACTATCTAACACTTAGCCAACTTTCTTTCCAACTATATGTATGTGTCCAACTTGCCTTAGAAGTCTTGTACTTAGCCAGAATTATCCTCCCTTTATGGAGTATGCGTCTAATCTAGCTCCGTGGTTCCTACATTTAGTCAAATTTCTACTCATGAAGCCTTTTATGCGTTTCTTATGCTTTCCCTTGACTTGCCTTCATGTGCTCTCCAATTAACCTAGTCTTGGTCCTCCATACTTAGCCAAATTCCAATGCATAAGACCTTCCATGCGTTGAGCTTCTCATCTTCCCCCTAAGTGTTGTTTTTCAACTCCTAAAGCTCCTCTAACACTTAGCTAAAAATTCTTCCAAATATATGATATGCGTTGACCTCTTGTACTTAATGAAATTTTGCCCCCCAAGTATGGACTATGCGTCCAACCTACTCTTTATGCCCTACATGTTCCTTTCAACAATCTTGAGCACCTCAACACTTGATTAAAATCTTCCAAAAGTCTTCTACCATGCATTTAACTCACACTTCATGCGTCCAACATGGTGATTTCTCCAAAAATGTGTGTTTTAAACTCAAAACTATGTTACCAACTCACCCCTCTACAACACTTAGGGAAATTCTCCTTCCCTTCAAGGCACTTTGTGTCCATGCTATGCTTTCCAAGCATAGTTGTGACACTTATAGAAGGTATATGTGGTTGAAGTGTTGTTGGTTGAATTGATTGTGAAGATGTAAAAGGCTGCAGATCTGTCGGGCTCCTCTGATCCTGCGTTCTAGTGGACAGTTTTTTCCCATTTTTCAGTGTCACTGCTTGACACTGCTCTTTTCCACTACCTCTTGGAGCCTCTGTTGTGCTAGAAAATGCTCTATGCGGCCTATTCTTTAGCTCACCCACAATTGGCTCGTTTGGACTTCTAAGTTTCTTATTGCGGTGACTTGACTTTGGAGCATCATATCATTTTTATTTATATATTCCTTTAACAAGGATTTGATAGACGAAGAGGATGAAAAACTAGTAGCTTGCTGGGATCTCTGCTGAGAATATTGTTGTTGGTGGCTGATAACTTGTAGAAATACAAGTTATTATAGTCACTATTTGATTTAATTAGAGTAACTTTGGAGCTAAACGCATGATTTTGGTAGTTAAATGATGAAAAATGTATCACCATGCGTTGGCACTACTTACAAAAGAAAATACCTGAAAAACGACGAGTTTTTATGTTTCTAACGCAGGGTTAAGAAGAAAAGAAGCGCGAAGCACGAAGAAACGAAGCTGCTGCAAAAATAAGTGGAAACCTGCGTTGAGTCCATGCGTTGAGAAAAAGTAGATACAGACGCATGGCCAAAAGCTGTCATATCAATATGCAAAAGGATAACACTCTATCAGAATATGGCAGAACAAATGGGCCGACGACGTAAAAAGTCTGCACAGCAAGGTATGGAATTTAATGTAAAGGTGTCAGGTCATCATGAGTTTCAACTTTTTGACGCCTATAAATAGCCCAAAGCTTCCCCATTGAAAGGGGGAGACCAGTTAAAGAGGCGAAAGCTTTGCACTTTTTCTCCTTCACCATAACCAGCCTCCATTTCGAGCTCTTCTGAGAGAAGGATTCTGAGCATCATCAGAGTCATCTCCCAGTGAGTGAGAATCTCCACCCTATGGAATATATGTATCAGATAGCAACCATCTCAAGCCTCCATGAAGCAAGACGTTGCCAGTGGCGGCTTGACGCTCTTCATCTCTATTTTATTTCCATTTCTCTCCTTCTTACTTATATTTTGTTAATGACATTCGAGAGAATGATTTATTTCATTAATATAAGTTTGATTGACTATAAAAAAAATAAGAGAATTTTTTTTTTTTTTTTGAATTCTGAACGCATGGCTCTTAGAAGTAATTTACCAAGTGTGATATCCTAAGAAAAATTTTGTAAAAGAGGTTTGAGGCAAAGCTTGCAACGCATACTAACTCTTAGAAGTAATTTACCAAGTGTGATATCCTAAGGCTTGCAGGTCAATCTTCTTATTTCAATAAGTCTACAGGTGAAGCGCATAAATTTTATCATGGAGGTTGGACGCATAAACAAAAACAAGGCGGAGAGAATAATAAAGCAAGAAATAATTGAAAGTACAAACGAAAGAGAACAATGAGTAATTCATGAATTGAATGTTGTATTGATAGAAATGTAATGCGTTGTACTAATTACAAAAAGAATGGAAAGTAGTATACAAAAGAAAAGAAGGGAAAAATAAACCAAAGGAACACCCCCAAATTTAATTTCTCCCCGGGGCGTTGTCATTATTGTCCGTGGGGGGAGGATTTGGATCTTTGAACGGTAGGGGTTGTTGGAGGGAAGGAGGGATAGCCGGCGCTAGGATGCGTTGGACGAACACTTCAGCACTTTGATGAACTATATTTAACAAAAACAAGACCATTATGATGGAAGCCGCGAGGATTTCCTGTATGCGGTTGTGGCGCATGCCCCTGGTCTGTTTGTTACTGTTGATTCCCTCCCCATCCGAAGTTGGGGGGATTCCTCCAATCTAGAATATATATTTTACCATATGGGTGGTTCTACACATAACACATAGATTGTGGGTTGTAAGGGCGCATATCATACAGGTGTGCTTCTTCATGTTACACACAACTGATTGCTACCATTTGATTCAATGCGTGAATTGGAGCAACAGAACCAGTTGTTCCACCATTATTATTTAGGGCTCCGGTCTTCAGCAAGGATGCATCGTAGCTATATGAGCTACCAGACTTGTAGCAACATGAAAAGCGCTTGAAAAGTGCTTTCTATTCTCTCAAATTAAGGGAGTTTATATTAGATTTCACTTGTTTGCTAGTGGTTTTTAGGTTAAAATGAGGAAAATTAGAAGAAAATACCAAAAGATAAAAACCGAGCAAGAATACGATGAAAAAGAGAAGAAAATAACAAAGTTTCCATATGAGAAAATGGGGCAGCGCTGCGGTGCTAAAACCCGAGAGCAGGTATGCGCAACACAGTTGCAACGCCGCGGCGCTTTCTTTCCAAATTTGGCAGGCCATGGCGCCAATTTCCATAAATGGATATTTTGTATTTTTGGGAAGTTCTCTAGGACGGCCAACTCTATAAATTGGAGATTTCCAGCAGCTCTAATCATCAATCGACCATCAATCTACAGACCAAAGAGACACAAGAAGGAAAGAATTCAGTGAGAGTTCATAAAAGAGTTCAAAGAGTAAGTTAGTTGCAAGGAAGAGGAAAAGAGTTCAAGAGAGTCGTGGTGCCGTACGAGTTCCGACGTGAGAGCCAAGGAGATTGTGACGGTGCTACCTTAATCAAGAGCCCCTTTTCAGTAGAGTTTTCCTTTCTTTACACTCTTTCTTTGTTTATATTGTTTGAACATGTTCCTTCAAGCTACGAGTGGCTAAACTCTTTAGTTTTAGGGTTTTGATGAATTGTTTATGAATTCATGTTGATATTGTAGACTTTCATGGTTTTGTTGGAATGATTATGCTTTTCATTGTTATTGTGTTTAATTCTTGAGGATTGGCCACCTTCACATGTTAGGTTAGATGTATGATTGAAAGATTGTGGGTTTAACTTGATCCATGACAATGAATTGTTGTTAATCTATCACGAGAGTAGTTAGGTTGACAATAAAAGTTGTTAAACACTATTCTTAATGCCATAGAATTTGTATTGGTTTCAAGAGATTAGTAATCAATCGAGTTGCATGAGAAAATGTTGTTTTTTTAGAAAAAATAACTTGGAATTAAGTTTCTAGACTTAGGCATATGAATTACAATAAAATCCATGAATTCTATAATATTGCATGATGAGATAAACAATGATTCATTACCCTAGAACTCTCTTTGACTCTTGTGTTTCTCACTTTATTACTTTCCTTATTTAGTTTATATTTTCTATAATTCACAAATTCAATTCCAATCCTCAAATAAAATTGATTCAACTCTAGAATAGCTAAGTAACTTTAACCTTCACAATTGGATTCTCAGTGAAACGATATTTGGACTTTATCGTCTTATATTATAACTTGACCCGTACACTTGCGGTTAACACTTAAAGTGGCGCAATCAAGTTTTTGGCGCCGTTGCCGAGGATCCAAAGAACGGTTTTTTTTGTTTAATATTCATTAGAATTGATAGATCTTAATTTGAGGTGTATATTATTTGGTTGATTATTTATTTTTATTTTATTTTATTCTATTTTATTTTAATTTATTTTATATTTTCTCTTTTTTTTTTTCGGTTTATGCCTTGAGACAATACTAATATTCTCCCTCTTGATCCCGAGATTGAAAGGACGTGTAGAAGGAATCTAAGGTTTCAACACAATCACGTCGAGGAGATGGCGAAGGAGATGCCAAAGGCAATTCGGCACTACTTCCAAAACGCATTACTCGCAAATCAACCCGGAATAATGAATGTACCCATCAATGTCAACAACTTTGAATTGAAACTGGGGTTGATCCACATGGCTAAAGAGCTAGCCTTTAGAGGAAGAACCAATGAAGATCCTGACAAGCACCGACGGTCTTTCTTGGAGATATGCGAGACGGTAAAGATGAATGGTGCTTCAAACGATGCAATTAAACTAAGTCTTTTTCCTTTCTCTTAGGACCATGCAAAGGATTGATTGGAAACCATACCTCTAGATAGCATCACCACATGGAAGATCTTAGCTCAAGCTTTCTTCAACAAATATTACCCACTGGCTAAATCTCAAAAACTAAGGACGGAGATTGGAACATTCCGCCAACTTGAGGATGAATAACTATATGAGGCTTGGGAGAGGTATAAGGATCTCTTGAGAAGATGCCCTCAACATGGTTAGCAAGCTCAACCAAATCCATTCAAGATGCAACCGCCGGAGGCTCAATTTCTTCAAAGAATGCTGAAGAGGCATATACCATACTAGAAGACTTACCATACTAGAAGACTTGCCCACTACATCGTATAATTGGCCATGTAAACAGTCTTCTCCAATCATCCCAAAAGCCACCAAACAATATGAGATGGACGAGGTAAGTTCTCTAAAAGCTCAATTGGCTTCTCTCACTAATGCTTTATCTAAATTGTCTCAAGGAAGCCAAGCTCAAACAAGTTCACTATCAATAGCTTCCCTTGCGGCCATGTCAAATCAACAAGAGCCGAGTGGGTTAGAAGTGACTAATTATGTAGATAGAGGACAGTACTGAGGTCAACAACAACTCCCAACTCACTATCATCCCAACTTGAGGAATCACGAGAACTTCTCATATGCCAACAACAAGAATGTGTTGCAAGCACCTCAAGGATTCAATGGAGCGGGGAATGCAAAAACATCATGACTAGAGGACATAATGCTTGACTTTGTCAAAAAGTCAAGATCAAGGACAACCACATTGAGGAATTCGGTCAAAGCTATAGCAAGCACCGTTCAAAGCCAAGGTAAGGCAATTCAAAACTTGGAGGTGCAACTTAGTCAAATGGCCACTTCTCTTCAAACGATGCAAAAGGGTAAGTTCCCTAGTTGCCCCGAGAGAATAGAAAGCATTTTTCAAGCGCTTTTCACAACAGCAGCTTCAATAACTCCAGTTTGGGCTCTACGCTTGTCCGTGGAACGCGACCCATCTGCTACATCTAAATATGCTGTTTCATCCCCTGAGACAAAAGCATATGAATCAACTATTTCAAATGAAGAAGAACCACTAAAAAAAGAAAAAGAAAAGACGTCCATTTATATTCAAGGGAGTGCGGTGAATAAGGCGGCTTCAGCCTGAAGAATCTTATTCTTTCAAATATACAGAAGTAGTCGATGACTAAAAGGCAAGTTCGATAGCAAGGGGTCTTGTCTGATATAGAACCAGAACAAAGTTGGAGGGAGTTGTTTTCCAGTAGTAGGAACTTTCTTTCCTGGTTGATTGGTCTATAAACCCGGGTGGCACTTTTCGCGGTTTTGTGCTTTTTTCTTTCCCTTTTAGACCAACCTGCCGCGTATAGTTTAGTCGTCTCTTTATGCGAGGGTTGTGATAACTTGTAGAAATACAAGTTATTATAGTCACTATTTGAATTAATTAGAGTAACTTTAGAGCTAAACGCATGATTTCGGTAGTTGAATTATGTAAAATGTATTACCATGCGTTGGCACTATTTACAAAAGAAAATATCTGAAAAATTATGAGCTTTTCTGTTCTTAACGCAGGAGTAAGAAGAAAAGAAGCACAAATAACCCAAGTACTAGAGACAAAGCTGCGGCTAGAACAAGTGGAAACCCATGCGTCGAGACTATGCGTTGAGACCATACGTTGTAAAAAAGTAGATACAGACGCCTGGGCAAAAGCTGTCATGTCAATATGCAAAAGTATAACACGCTATCAGAATATGGCAGAACAAATGGGCCGACAATGTGAAAAGTCTGCGCAGCAGGGCATGAAATTTAATGTAAAGGTGTCAGGTCATCATGAGTTTCAATTTTTCGACGCCTATAAATAGCCCAAAGCTTCTCCATTCAAAAGAGGAGAGAAAAACGAGTTCAAGAGGCAAAAGCTCTGCACAATTTCTCCCTCACCATAACCAGCGTCCATTTCGAGCTCTTCTGAGAGAAGGATTCTAAGAACTTTCAGAGTCGTCTCCCAGTGAGTGAGAACCTTCACCATATGAAATTTATGTATCAGATAGCAACCATCTCAAGCCTCCATGAAGCAAGACGTTGCCAGTGGCGACTTGACGCCTTCCATTTCTGTTTTATCTCCATTTCTCTCCTTCTTACTTATGTTTTGTTAATGACATTCGAGAGAATGGTTTATTTTCTTAATATGAGTTTGATTGACGATTATCTTCCATTTATTTTCATATTAAATACCTTACACCATGTTGTTTGAATGCTAAATGAGTTAGATGTTAGAAGTTAGTTTTTCTTAAGCAATATTAAGT